>QRFJ01000369.1:555499-674369 GCA_006176705.1 Cocos nucifera
TATTTTGCTGGTTCGGAATGTTACATTTTTGCTATATAAAGCATGACTCGGAGAGAATAAAGATAGACTCGAATGTCTTGGAGAAGAAAGAGGAGGCAGCGTTGGACTAGAGGTTGGAGGCAAAGATGATCTTGCAAGTAAAAAAAAAATACGTATATTCTAAGTATTTTAACTTTGGTGGCAGAGGACTTGTGGCTCCTTTAGTGTGCGACGGTTCTTTGTCCCACCTCCTGCACCCTCTCCTCTCTATCGGGACTTACCAAAAACAAAGTTTCTCGTCCTCCCCGCGGCAACCTCCCTGCCCCTAACTTTGGTCGTGTCTATCAACCCCCCCCCACCTTTCACATAAAAAAATCTCCCCATATCATTGCGTCTACATCGCTACACCCCAACCCCCTATGGCACCCCCGGAGCCCACCCCGCTGGTCCGCCCCCCCCTACCGTCGCCACAAAAAAAAAGGTTTTCCCGTCGAACCCCCCCAGTGCCCTCGATTTGTGCCCCATCCTTCGCAGCACCATAGTCTCGCACTCGTCTCCAAAAAAAAAAAAGCATGTGTTCATCTCGTGATTTCATGAAATCATGGTTCCATCCTATGATTTCATGAAATCACCATGTCAGTATCGAAGCCTGCAACAGTTGGCCGATATAGCAACGTGGCTCCACAGCATGCAACGTCCATCTGAGCGTCGAAGCTTGTAGCGGTGGAGTCGCACAAGGGTGTCTGTGGCATTGGTATCCATCCGTATAGCTAGTCTGGCCATAGTGGCGGAGTCCCACCGTTGAGAATTGTATTCCAAAGTCAATTGTCAGTCTATTAATGGTTGAGCTTATTTATATAAATATATATGAATTAATTATTAATAAATATTATTTAGCTTTTTCATCATAAATTGTGCATCTTTTTTTAACAAACTCTAGTATTGTGATGAAGTGCTTAGGACTATTTAAAATCGATAAAGGAGGATTTATCGTTTAGTTCTTAAACCTGTTCGTGACCAAATGATGCGTCATTAAATAAGACGATGATGTTTATTAAGTATAGGTCATTGTGTGCCATGTTGGTTCGTTATCCTCATAACCAAGAAGTATGTGACACTCGTATGGCATATAGGTGAGATATAGGAGTACATCGTCACCAAATAATACTCACCTGCTGAATGCTCTACTATCAAAAGCAACTAGCAAAGAGTATGGGCATGAGTATCCCTCAGACCTGAAATTACCATGGTGACTTGCAAGCAATCCATTGTACTTTGGTATTGGACTATCTATATTTATAATACAATGACAAAAAGTTACTGCATACAGTCAGGTACGTACGAAGTCTATGTATGAGTCAAGATATAATTGACCCCTCTAGACTATTGAAGATAATGTATCACTATATTTCAATTAGTAAAGCCTTGGCTAGGGTAATCTATGTGATGGATTTGAAATGTTGAAATACAATATGGATGACTCAATCAAGGTTGACAGCAAATCCTAAATCATCTTGAGCATTTAGGATCAAATGGATGAATCATGCGGTAACCATATGCTGAGGTTCTTGAATATTGCTTTGCAAATATTCAATCCATCAAGATGTCGGAAACCATTGCTAGATAGTAACTTTGATTAGTATAGAAAATTGTTCCCATGTTACCGACTTAGTGTTCAAACTTATGGAGTCATGCATTAAGTCAAATAAAGTAGGAAGGAATTGACCTAAAGTCTATGTGTTTGATTTAGAAGTACGAGACTTGATTGAGCATATAGATTTATTTAATTAAGAATTAAGTTATAAGTTATATGAAATTAAATATTGGCTATGTCAAGCTAGCACTTGACATGAGATGCAGATTTAATTTCGGAGATGAATTTTATCGGATCGATGATCTAAGAATTTTTGAAAGAATAATTTCAAGTTCAAATTATTTTAGATCAGATCTAATCTGATTAGGCTTGATTTAAATTACAGCTAATTGGGTTAATGGGTCAAGTTAGACTTGTACCTAAATCCTAATTAGATTAGGTTCAGCAGTCTTTCGAATTTGGTTTGAATCAGATTCAAATTAAATTCGGTGAACCCAAACTTGAACCTAATTAGATTAGGCTCTTTAAGCCACATAAACCAGGGTTTCTCTCTCATCATGATGAACCAAGAGGGAGTAGGGGCGTTGGGATTGGCACCTCTTTCTTAGGGCATGCGGCACGTGGATAGGATCAATGAGTTGACATTTCTCCTAATTGATTTAGAACTTCTCATATTTATGGAAACGTGATTCCTAACCAAAATAGGATTTTGACCGAACCTAGGATTCTTTGTCCGTAAAAGAAGAGGATCCCTAGGCGTGTGAGATATGCAACCCAGAGGCAATCAAGAGAGAAAGAGAAAGCTAGAGAGTTTTTGTGGGCATGAGCAAGGCTTGGGCGCCCTCCTCTTGGCCGTCCCTTTCTTGGGCATTCTCATCTCAAGCGTGATAATCCAGTGGCATGGGGCATCTTCTCTTAGCTTGGAATCTGATCTTAAGATTTTTTTTTCAGTAGAGTTCTCCATCATTTCTTTCTGTTGAGTTTGACGTATGCGCAAAATAGAGAATTTGCACGTCCATATCTTGCAAAACATCAGAAGTTTTCATTCTTAATTTAATTTTTTACTATAAAATTAATATATACTTTCATATTTAATATAAAAATTATTAAAAAATATATATTTATTATTTTTTAATTTTTAATTGTAAACCAAAAGCATATTTTTTTCTTCACCCACGCCACCGCCGCCAAACATTGACGGGCGACAGTGACGTCAGATGTCGAACCATATGCATGTAACTTTTGTTTGAGCAACGGTGATGCTTGGCGGCATCCATCTGAGCATTGGAACCCATGGTAGAGGAGTCAAGCGAGGGCATCTGCAGTGAGCTAGCAGTCGTTTTCATGGTGCTGAAGAGAATAGTTTTCGTTAACTTAGAGGGTCCACCAAAAGTATTAAGTAAAAAAATTATCTGAGATAATCATTACAAATCTCGTCGGGAAATCATAAAAGTCTTCCTCACTTAAAGCCTCTGTGGGTAATTATTTATTGAAGAGCGGAGGAATAATTAGAATAAAACAAAATGAGATTTCTTACAAAGTTAAAATATTTAGGATACACATAAATTTTTTTTTTACTTGGTGGATCATTTTTGCCTCTGACCTCTGGCCCGACGCCGCCTCCTCTTTCTTCCTCAGGACATCTGAGCCTATCTTTGCTCCCCCCAAGTCTAACCAGTGTGCTCCACATGGCAAATAGATGCCACGCATTATAAAAAAAAAAAATAAAACATCCACCCCTACCCCTTGATGCCACGTATCATTAAAAAAATAAAAATAAAAATAACCACGGAAACAACCCCCTCCCCCATCACCTCACCACCCAACCCAACGCCACCAAAAATAAAAAATAAGAAAAAGGCTCGGTGCCAATGCCACGAGAAATCCAAAAAAAAAAAACACTAACACTGATCCTCCCTAACTCCTCCTGAGAATATTCTCATATTTTTAAGATAAAAAAATTATTTTTCTATAAATAATATTTATCCATAAAATAAAAAAAAATTTATCCATCTAAGAAAAATAAAATAAATATTTAATTTTATACCTAAAATATCCTATCATCATTTTTAATATTTTTATCATTTAATATTTAATAACTTAGCTATTCATTTTTTTAAATCTAAAAAATATAAGAGATATTATAGAAAATATGAATAAATTTTAACAACAAAAAATAATAATATAAAAGAATATGGATAGCAGATTTCATAGTAACTTATCTATGCATAAAAAAATATAGATAAACTTTTTTTTATTTAAATATTATTTAAAAAAATATTTATCTAAAAAAATATAAATTTTTAGATAAATATTTTATCTATAAAAGAACAACTCCAAAAGAAAAAATCCCTAGCCACACCTCCCCCATCCCGCGTAATAAGAGAAAAAAAACCCCATCCCCGATCACCGTATAGATCCTCCCCCATCCTACAGATACCATGGACCAGCCTTAATAAACTTGCATGTTGGGCCCGTGATGTTACTGAAATTATGGGCCCAACATCACTAAAATCGCAGCCCAAAATTACGAGCGTCTGGTTCCACTGTTCCACGCAAGTGGCAAGCCGGCCTTTGAAATCATGGGTATAACCCACGATTTCAGATGAGGTGGCAAATACAGAGTTGAATCTACGATTTTGATGTGAACATTATTTTTAAAAATAAGATTTAAATAAGATATTTTCAGTATAAAATAATAAAAAAATATTGTTTTAAAAAAAATCCTAGTAGACACCACATTCTTTATCGTTTTGTATAGCCTAAAGCAATGATTCAAGATGGACGGGAGACCATCCCATTATTGTCCCGGGATATCTTGATATATTCTTAATCTCAAATATCATAATAAAAAGTAATAATAACATTTCTTATATTATAAAAAAATTAAAATAATTTTATTTCATAAAATTTAAAGTCTACGTTGGAAGTAGCCTAGTTTACCAAAAGCTGATGGTACCGGGCTTATTATGGCTACCAGAATCTTCCATCTTTCAGGTCTCTTCTATGTCAATTCTCTCATTTTCTTTTTCACTTATCAACAATAAAGCTATAATGCAACGCACCTTTAAAATAAATTTTTAAAAAAATTAATTTTATTCTAAACTTTTATTTAGTCCAACTAGATCATCGAACTTCTCAATTAGTTCAGTTTGGTTCTAGCTAGGTTGGTCTATTATGATTATGGGTGCAAATGAGGTGAGCCAGATCGGATTACAAGTGATCCTATTCTGATTTTGTTTCTTGTTTGAGTCTTGATATTGAATCTAAACTTAGTTAAATCGGATTATTTCAAGATTAAATTTTTTAATCAATGGATCATTTATATCAAATCGGATCCATATATAATTCACCTTCAATTCAATTCATGAAATATAGATCTGATTTAGATCCGAGTCAAATCTAAATCAATATAGAGTTATCTTGAATGTTTATTTATATCCTCATCATTAGTCTGGGAAAGCTTCTTATTTCTCTTTTTCTTTTTTGTTGATTAGTTTTTTTCTTTATTTTCTTAGAGAGAACGCATGATGGTTCAGAGAAGCACCATGGGACACGGTCTGCTGCTTTCGGAGCTCCAATAGGTCACCATAGAATCAAGTAAATGCTGCCTGCCTTTTCTCCGAAAATGCAAAGCCTAACTGCTACAAACGATTGTCTAATTAATTTTGAGGATGTACGAGTGATTATGTAGCAGCGGGATGGAAGATACCATTTATAATTTATGGCTCCTGTCACGAACAAATATATCATTTATTACGACAATTCCGGTGGACCCCATCCGACTAGAGTCAAGACAACCATAGCTTGACAAGGAAAAGGCCAAGAAAGAAATAAATCTCTTCCATCAAACCATCAAACCACAGATAACCATTTCTTTGTGAAGTACATGCAGTGCTATTCAAAGCTCTTATAGTAAAAACAAGATATTATCCAGATCACTGATTACATAATACAAACCATCATCCCATGCCACAATATGGAATGAATAAAGAAGCAGGATAGAAAAAGGGAAAGGGGAAAAAGAACCTCAAGGGATTTAACATTATGACACAGAATCATGATGATGAAGCATAATGGAATAAACTGAATAAGGGACCAATGTGGATCTAAAATCTACAACAAAAAAAATTCCACCCTCCAACCTCGATACTTCCTCAAATGACTGCAATCTGTTTTTGCCAATTTGATTGGATTGTTGTACCACTTTAATCAAAATCTGTGCATTAATAAAATCGATACTATTGTTATTTGAAATTATATGCTTCAGGAGCGTAATAGTCGATCTTGTGTAGGAGTGCTGGAGTAATCTACAAAATAAAGTTTGAGCTAGAGAATTTGATTCCGATGAGGATCCTCCGATGCTCAAGTCAGTAGAGAATGAGGAAGCAACAATAAATTCTCTGAAAAAGAATTTTTTTGCTTACTTTGAGTCCTTGGAGCATTTTAGTATTTATAGAAGAAGATTTCGTGGTTGTTATGTCGTTCTGCTAATCACGTCGTTCCGAGATTGTGGCCATTTTTCAGGATAGAAAGGTTGCCGCTGGTATGATTGAAATTCCTCATTTACTTTCACTATTTTTGGCTTAGTGGGGCATAACTCGATCATGGTTGGATCACAACTATGTCGTCATTTATCTCGAAATAGAATTATTGGAGTTGGTAAACTACTTCAATCATTTTGCAGGTTGAAAGAGAGTGTACGAGGCATTTTGACCTCGGAATATCGATGTCCTAGTGCTGATCCGAGGCAATCCAGGTGTCGGATAGCTCGATCCGAGGCATTCACATTATTACCGTAATACTATCCCCTTAGTGCTGAGTCTGAAAATTAGACGAAAGGACTACTCCTACAGGATGCTTCGGATTGAGTAATGTGTCTCTTCATTTCTAGCGATGTTTTTAGCATTAATAGTTCGTGACGTCATTTTGTAGCGTATGAATAATTGCAGTCGAGGGGTCTATTTGGATGTTGGTCCTTTTGAGGTGATGGTTCAAAAAAGAGGCATCCTTTTATTTTCTTCCTCCTTTTAAGTGCATCTGGAGGACAAAAAGGCAACGATTGCAAAATTTATCGTCTCCTTTATTTTGAGTCTGTTGGGGATAAATCCTGCTCCCGCCGAAGTCTAGCTCAATATTCGGCCTAACGCAACCTATAGCCGCAGAAGAGCTTCAGCAGTCCGACCCTAGCCGAACTCAACCGCCGAGCTTCTTTTTACTCCTCAACTGCCGAACTTCTTCGAACTCCCAGCGTCAGGACCGAACCGCTCCAGTCGGCCGAACTGCTTAGCGGCCAAGCTCCTCGAACTCCTAGCATCCGAGCTTCTACGGACCCGTTCAGATGGCCGAACTGCTTAGCGTCCGAACTTCTATGAACCCTTCAGACGGCTGAACTACTCAGCGACCGAGCTCCTCAAACTCGTAGCGGCCGAGCTCCTCGAACTCCTCAGCTAACGAGCCTCAATCGAAGTCCAACATTCGGCCGAACTCTCCAACGGCCGAGCTTCGGATTTCCAGTGGCTGAACTCCTCAGCGGACGAGCCTTAGCTGCATACCTCCAGCCAGATGCCTATGGGAGCCGAACTTCCTCCAAGCTAAGAGCCCGAGCTCCTCCGAAATGGGCACATGATGAAGGCCTTCAATCCTTCATCTGCTGCAAGCTCTGCAGCCATCACCATCGGTCCATCAAGTGATAGCGACCCGCTATGAGGCGGCGATGGCTGTCACCATTCCGTGAGACTGGCTCCGTCGAATCTCGAGCGGCTCGCCAGCATGCGGATGCAGCTATCACCATCAACCCACCGCACACGACACCTTTCCGTGAGACTGGCTCCGTCGAACCTCGAGCGGCCCGCCAGCACGCGGCTGCAACTGTCACCATCAAGCTCCGCTATAAAAAGGACCCCCCCAGATAC
The DNA here is from genome assembly GCA_006176705.1 of Cocos nucifera. Lineage (NCBI taxonomy): Eukaryota > Viridiplantae > Streptophyta > Magnoliopsida > Arecales > Arecaceae > Cocos > Cocos nucifera. Next base: position 562,988 of record QRFJ01000369.1, read on the forward strand.
GCTAACTCTAATCTCTCTGATCCCTAAGCTCTTCTTTTCCTCTCTAAGCTCCAGAACTCATTCTGAGCACTCCATTCCTGTTGGCCAGAGCTGACTTGAGCATCGGAGGGTCCTGCCGGAGCCCCCCCCACCGGCTCCGGATGGGACTTTATTTTGCAGGTCCCCGGCGGCGACCTCAGCGGCCTCGACTCTAGCGACCTCCGACGACGATCAATTTCTGCACCAACAGATTGGCGCTAGAGGAAGGAACTCGAACCTCCGAGGTTCCCTTGTCCTTAAAGGAGTGCTCGACAACTCTTCTTTTCCCTCTTCGGAGATCTTTTCTTTCTCTCCCAAAGAGAAAATGCCTCCAGGAGAGCTTCGACGCGATGATCGGTGTCCTGTGAACCAGGTACGTCTGCTTCCGTTGCAGCCCCGGTAGCCCAGGCTCCATCCGAAGCCACCACAAATGTAGAGCAGTTCAACCTACCGGATGGATTCATAGCCCTGCCGAGATGATACAGGTCGTGCGACAACCTTCGACAGAGACTTTGCCAGAAAAATGCGAGGAATCGGCCTTAAGGAAGAGCATTTGGGCATGCCAATCGCCCTTAGGAGAGAAACGGAGAGCAGAAGTTCTTCCACAGAAGCGGAATGAAGTTCAGCGCGAGGAAGGTTCCGCGGGAAAGCGGAATGGAGTTTGCCATGAGTAGAAAAGCGGAATGAAGTTCGGCGGCAGCAAGGTCGAACTTTCCTTGAAATCTTATTATCGGAATGAAGTTCGGCGCAAGTGAGGCCGAAACTTCCACGCTCGGGTATGACACCAAGGGAACCACCTACGAAGAAGTCACAAGGAGGTGGAATGAAGCTTGGGCAAGCGACGCCGAGCTCTTCCTCGAACTCGTTATTGAGGAAGTTTTTCCCTAGAAGGTTTCACAAGGGAGCGGAATGAAGTTCGGCCGAGGCCGAACTCTCCCTCGAACTCGTCATCAAGGAAGTTCTCCCCCAGATTTCAGAAGGAGATGGAATGAAGTTCGGCCGTGCTCATGACCTCCTAGCGCAAGTAAGGCCGTACTCTCCCTCGAGCCCATCATCGAGGAAGCCCCGACAGAGGAGTATGAAGTCCTCCCATGGAAGCTTCCACGGAAAAGCAAAATGAAGTTCGGCGCAAGTGATGTCGAACTCACGCCCGAGTATGACACCAAGGGAACTACCTACAAAGAATTCACAGAAGGTGGAGTGAAATTCGGGCAAGCAAAGCCGAGCTCCCCCTCGAGCTCATCGTCAAGGAAGTCCGGACAAAAGCAGCAGAGAAAGTTCTCCCACGGAGGGTCTCGCAGGAAAACAGAATGAAGTTCGACGCAAGTGAGGTCGAACTTCACCTCGAAGCTCGTCATCGAGGAAGGGGCGTTAGTCCTCCCATGGAGGCTTTCGGAGGCTTTCGGGAAGGCGAAGGTTCGACGAAAGGTCAAAATCTCCCCTCAAACCTCATCATCAGAAGTTCGGCGCAAGTGAGGTGGAACTTCAGCCCGATTATGTCGCCAAGAAAGTCTCCTACAAAGATCTCACACAAGGTGAGACGAAGTTCGACCGAGCTCACAACCGCCCTAGGACAAGCGAGGACTCCCTCTCGAGTATGACTCCAAGGAAGCTCCGACAATTGGGCATAAAGTTCTCCCATAGGTTTTACAACCCCGAACTCCTTGAGCTCGCCACCAAGGAAGGCCCCGACAAAAGGGCGCGAAGAAGCCCTCCCGAAAGGTTCCGCAACTACGCCCCGCTCTTCTAACTCGAATTCTCAGCGAAGTTAAGAGCCAGCTGCCAAGACCAGAAGGTTTACGGTCTCCCCTAAACAAGCGCGGTCGTACTGCGTCTACCATCGCGACCACGACCACGACGCTGAGAAATGCATCCGACTACGAGACGAAATTGAGGAGCTCGTCAGGAAGGAGCGGCTGGAGAAAGTCGGCTAAGGGCGCTGCCGTAACCAGAAACTCCAGGGTCGACCGCCTCACAGCGTCATCAACGTTACCCCAGGGAGGAGCTCGGTACATCGGCGGTTCGTCGGCTCCCAGCGACAAAGCCAAGAGCTTGCTCCAAATCGAGAAAGCCAGCATGGGATAGAGGAGGTTGTCTGGATGGGACTTACTGCCCGAGGGAGCTCTGAGGAACAATGCCCCGACGACCCCTCAAACGGGGATGTGTTGTCCGTAACTTTTCTTCGATAAAATTCTTTCCTTCCAATAATGTTATTCCCTGGCGTAGAAACTACGATAACAGGGGATGGAGCAGTCAAATAGTTGCCGTGTTGGGAACTGACGGGGGATCTCGTGCTAACGAGGGTAGGTCGAGGGAAGCTCGACCGTAGGAGATGAGATCTCCCCCGAGGAAAGCTCGAGGCTTGGCTGCAGGAGATAAGATCTCCCCCGAGGGAAGCTCGACCGTAGGAGATAAGATCTCCCCCAAGCGCGCACTTCGACCTCGACCGCAGGAGATAAGATCTCCCCCGAGGGAAGCTCGATCTGCAGGAGATAAGATCATTAAAAACATAGAGGAGATAAGATTCCTCCAAGTAAAGCTCGGCGTAGAGAGATTAGATCTCCCACGAGCGCGCACTTCGACCTTCGAGTTGCAGGAGATAGATCTCGCCCGAGGAAAGCTCGCATGCAGGAGATAAGTCTTCACCGAGAAAAGCTCGGCACTAGGAGATAAGATATCTCGAGGCGTTGCATTCGACCTCGGGCAGGAGATAAGATCTCCCGAGGAAGGCTCGCTGTTAGGGAGATAAGATCTCCCCGAGCGAAAGCTCGACTAGCAGAAATAAGTTGCTCCCCCGAGCGCGGCACTTCGACTCGGATGCAGGATTATAAAGATTCTCCGAGGAAGGCTCGACTGCAGGAGTAAGTATCTTCCCTCGAGGGCAAGCTCGGACCGTAGGAGTAGATCTCCTCCGAGCGCGCACTTGTGACTCGATCAGGAGATAAGACTCTCCGAGAAGGTCGGCTGAGGAGATTAAGATTCCCCCGAGGAAAGCTCGACCGCAGGAGATAAATCTCCCCAGGTGCGCACTTCGAACCTCGGTACAGGAGATAATCTCCACTCGAAGGAAAGCATGGACCGCAGAGATAAGATCTCTCCGAGGCGCGCACTTCGCCTTCGGTTGCAGGAGAATAAGATCTCCTTGCCGGAAGGCTCGGTTGCACGGAGATAAGATCTCCCCCGACGCGCGCGTATGACCGTCGCTGTAGGAGATAGATCTCCCTCGAGGAAAGACGTCGGCCGTAGGAGATAAGATTCTCGAGCGCGCACTTCGACCTCGACGCAGGAGATAGATCTCCCCGAGCGCCGCGGTCCCGACCTCCGGACTGCAGGAGATGAGATCTCCCCGAGGGAAGCTCGACCGTAGGAGATGAGATCTCCCCGAGGGAAGCTCCCGCGGGTGAGCTCGACCGCAGGAGATAAGATCTCCCCCGAGCGTGCACTTCGACCTCGGCTGCAGGAGTAAGATCTCCCCCGAGGAAAGCTCAGCTAGGAGATAAGATCTCCCCGAAGGCTGCGCAAGCTTGCAGAGATTGGCCGCAGGAGATAAGATCTCTCTCAGAAAAGCTCGACTGTAGGAGATAAGATCTTCCCTGAGGAAAGCTCGCCGCAAAAGATAAGATCTCCTCGAGCGCCACTTCAACTGTAGAGATAAGATCTCTCCGAGGAAAGCTCGGCTGCAGGAGATAAGATCTCACCCGAGCGGCATTACCGACCTCAGGCGGGAGGAGATAAGATCCCCGAGCGTCAGGCCTCCTCAGGGAGAGAATAAGATCCTCCTCCCGAGGAAAGCTCAGGCCAGGAGATAAGATCTCCCCGAGGGCACCTTGGTACAGGAGATAAGATCTCTCCCGAAATCCTCCTTCGAGCGTTGGAGAAACCTCGACTTAGGAGATAAGATCTCTCCCGAGGCAACCTCCACTAAGATCTCCCCCGGCTAGCGCAGGAGATAAGATCTCCCCCGAGGGAAGCTCGACCGTAGGAGATAAGATTTCTCCCGAGCACGCACTTCGATCTCGACTGCAGGAGATAAGATCTCCTCCGAGGCAACCTCGGCTAGAGATAAGATCTCTCCCCAGCGAATATGGACAACCTCGACCGTAGGAGATGAGATCTCCCCCGGGTGCCCAATACAACCTCGGCTAGGAAAAGCAACCGTGTCAACCTCGACTGGAGAGCTTCAACTACCACCTACCACCTCGGCCAGAGATAAGATCGGAGACAGCCTTGCCCTGAGATCAGATCTCTCCTAAGCGCCCGTATCGACCTCAGCGATAGGAGACAATGTCGCCCCTGAGGAGCGCAATCTCTGGCTTTGATCGTAGCGGACGAAGCCCCCTCAAGCTCAGTTGAAGATGGGATCCTCCCCAGATTTCAACTTTGATTACAACTTCAGCTGGAGGCGAGATCCCCTCGAGTTTTGGCCTAGACCAGCACGGAGCTCAGAGGAAGACTTCGGCAGTCGCCTTCCCTGCACTTCCTTCCTTCGATTTTCGAACTTGGGAGTGGGGGGGCTAGTGTTGGGGATAAATCCTGCTCCCGCCGAAGTCTAGCTCGATGCTCGGCCTAACGCAACCTGTAGTTGCAGAAGAGCTTCAGCAGCTCGGCCCTAGTCGAACTCAGCCATCGAGCTTCTTTATACTCCTCAGCTGCCGAGCTTCTTCGGACTCCCAGCATGAGGATCGAACCGCTCCAGCCGGCCGAACTGCTTAGCAGCCGAGCTCCTCGAACTCCTAGCGTCTGAGCTTCTACAGATCCGTTCAGACGGTCGAACTGCTTAGCATCCGAGCTTCTACGAATCCATTCAGACGGTCGAACTGCTTAATGGCCAAGCTCCTCAAACTCGTAGCGACCGAGCTCCTCGAACTCCTCAACTGACGAGCCTCAACCGAAGTCCAACATTCAGCCGAACTCTCCAACGGTCGAGCTTTGGATTCCCAACGGTCGAACTCCTCAGCGGACGAGCCTTAGCTGCATACCTCCAGCCAGACGCCTATGGGAGCCGAACTCCCTCCAAGCTAAGAGCCCGAGCTCCTCCGAAATGGGCTCACGACGAAGGCCTTCAACCTTTCATCCACCGCAAGCTCTACAGCCATCACCATCGGTCCACCGAGTGATAGCGACCCGCTATGAGGCGGCGATGGCTATCACCATCCCGTGAGACTGGCTCCGTCGAACTTCGAGCGGTCCGCCAGCATGCGGCTGTAGCTGTCACCATCAACTCATCGCACACGGCATCTTTTCGTGAGACTGGCTCCGCCGAACCTCGAGCGGCCCACCAGCACGCGGCTGCAGCTGTCACCATCAAGCTCTGCTATAAAAAAGACCCCTTCAGATACGCTAACTCTAATCTCTCTGATCTCTAAGCTCTCCTTTTGCTCTCTAAGCTCCGGAACTCATTTCGAGCACTCCATTCCTGTTGGCCAGAGCTGACTTGAGCGTCGGAGGGTCCTACCGGAGCCACCCCCCACCGGCTCCGGACGGAACTTTGTTTTGCAGGTCCCCGACGGTGACCTCAGCGACCTCGACTCCAGCAATCTCCAACGACGACCAATTTCTGCACCAACAGAGTTCTTTTTCCAAATCTCAAAGACTAAATAGATCTTGCGCGAGCAAAAAAGCTATGGAAGTTATCAATTCAAAGGAGATAAACCAGGACTTCTTCTGCTCAGTCTCAGGTCTCTAAAGGATTTTCCACTAGGGATTCGGATACCATTCTCCCAGTGGTGCCTCTTTCTGACATGGTGGACCATGGGGAGAAGGATGTTCTCCGCACAGACGATTCATTGACGACTGTGCTAGAATCTAGGACTGAGCCGATAAATCCGTCGATAGAAGTCATGACTGTTCTGACGAATTCGAGGATGGAGCTCGTGGTAGAGATGACTCTTCCGACTTCTTCCGTTCAAGTTCTCGTGAAGGTTACCATTACAAAGTCAGAAGGAACCGTAGGAACGTTTAGCCCTAAGGCATTGGAGGGGTTCATCGAGGTTGCAGGGGTGATTCCCGCTGCGAGTTGCCCTCCAGCTGAAACCCAAGTGGAGACTTCTCAAACACTATCTTCTCCTCCGACTATCATCGAAACTCTGAGGGTGGTTGCGGAGTTTTTATGGAGCCATCTTTCTTTCGATGAAAGGTGTGCTCTGAAAGGAGAGGGAGCTCAGTGTCAAATGGAGGGTGCCCTGAGATCTTTGGCTTTGCTGAGACACTATTCAGTCAATTTTGTTGGCGTCATCCCTATGGCTACAGCTTTAGAGCTGGCTGAAGTAAAGAAGGAAATAGACTGGTTAAGGTACCACTTAGAGTAGGAGAGGACCGTTGATGCATGCTGATCTATAGCTATGGCAAGTGCACCAGTCGATCAAGTAATAAATTAAGTGAGTAGGATATCGTCCCTAGAGAATGAAAAAATAAGTACTGAAAAGCTCTTTTCTATGCTTTATTTAGAAGATCGATTTATGAGAATAAGAAATTAAAGAATAAAATAAAGAAATAATTAAAAATTTTAAGAAAATAGAGAGAGTATAATTATTAGGATTTTAAACTTAAGAAAAATGGATTACTAAGGCAATCGGTTCACCAACTCACTCAATACAATATTTAGATTATTAGGTTAATTTTATTTTATATGTCGATGGAGTCTCCTAGTTTATTCACTATCCTTTGGTCCAGGCGTAGCAAAACTATCAATATTTATTAATTATTCTTTGATTCAGATGTAATTTAAATAAATATCAATGCATTAAGTTTTGTGAAACCCTCTAATTAAAATATGCTGCGTCCAAAGTGCACTAAAATTTCCGCATGCATATGAATTCTAATTTGATTCATAATATAAGATATATAATCAAGAAGCAATAACATAGATATACTTGGTCCGTAACATCTATGTTCATCAGATCAATTAGAAGATGGCCAGTAATCTAAAAGCATTAAGATCAGATTTATATACTTCTCATGAATAAAATTTAAAATTAAAAATAAATCATACTGAATATTGCATCAAAAGAGTGGCTACACCTTAGTCTTAGTAAAAGAAAATTTAGTTCATGATAATAAGTTCAAAAATAGTAAATAAAATAAAAAGCATGAAGAAATTAGACTGTTTGATTGCTGAAATTGGTTGTCCGTTGCTCTTAGTATGGAAAACTCGATGAAGAAGAAGAAAAGCCTCTTGATCAATGTCATGATTGTTGGAAGAAAAAAAAAGAGAAAAAAAAATAAAAGCCCTTTCTTTTTTCTCTCCCTTAAAACTTTCAAACCCTCTCTAAAATTTCTCTGAAGATTTCTCTCTTTTTTTTCTATTACTCTCTATTTTTAAAACTATCCCTTAAAACTCTCTCTCCCAACAGCAACAGCAATAAGGTCCTTAAATAGGCTAAGGAGAAGAGTTTTTATCGAAATCCCTCAAAAAATTCTGAAAGAATTGGTTTTAAAACTCCTAACATAACTCAGATTGAAATCTGGATCATTCTAACCATTGGATGATGATCAAATGGATCAGAAACTACTCAAAAATTAATTTAAAAATCCAAATCAAGTCAGAATTTATTTGGATCGTTAGATTAGTCTTGAAGATCGAATCTGGGCTATCAGATCATGCACAGGAGAGCTTTAGATTCTTAGTTAAAAATCGGGATGAACCTTAACCATTGGATCTTGATCGAGAGCTGCATCCACCATTCGTCAGCGCACAAATTTCAGCCGTTCGGTCAAATTTCAGTGAACAGCATCCATTGAATTAGGTAGAATTCCCAGATTATCCTCTATAGACTGTGTGTGAGCCCGGTATTGCATGGACCGCTGCTTCTTTTAGCCAATCAGAGCGCACTTGTCCTTGTGAAATCCCTGAAATGCCCTCTATAGCGGTCCACCATGCACCGCAAAAAATTCTGATGTCAGCGTGGCGTAAGCATGGCGTGATTTGGTCGGGTGGTCTACTAAGCCAATTTTTCTGAACCGATTTGAACCAGACCGACCATTTTTTTTTTCATTTTCTTTGAAATTCAATTTCGAGCTCATTTGAAGTCCATTTTGCTTGAAATTTATTTCATCTAATTTAGAAAAATAAGATCTTTATATTGATAGCCTTCTTTCCTATATAGAATTAACAAAAATATTAATTTTTTAAAATATATAAATTTATTTTATAATTTAATACTTTTTTAATGTTTTTTTACCACTTATCACATCCTCCAATTTAGTCATTGCTAGCCCTTAGCAATGCTTTATTTAATACCATGTTTCAATAAGATCATCCATCAGAAAGATAAATCTAGAATTAAAGATCAAAAAGTTTAGAAAATACTACTAACTAAGCATTGAGCTTCAGAAGCAAATTTTGCAGTCAATATAATTAAAAACTTTCTTAGAGTACATCAAAGATTTACAGCACTTGTATTCATACTAACTATTTTTAGTAATTCAGTATTAATTTAAAGGATAAAAGTATCCTCTCTTATCACCTATTTTGGTTAATTTTCTATATATTTCTAATTTTATACTCATGAATTAAGATAGCTTTCACACTGCCTTTTTTTTTTTAAATATGCTGAGCATCCTAGCCTTTCCTCCACCATTTTACGTAAATTTTCACACTTGACCTAGGTGCAGAGATCTAGTTACTAGGCTTTGGGCAATCTATATATATTCTGTCTTTTGCACTTTATTTTTAGGCAGGTAGCTCTTTCCTTAAATTTAAGTTTTTTTTATTAGAATGTATATTAATTACCAATTTTTAGTGATAATTGAATCCTCAGTAGGCCTTATAATCAATACTTACTTTGCCTTATTAGTGTACATGTGCAATTAGAAGTGCTAATAGTCTTTTGATGACCTAAGTAGGCTGCTAAAAGTCTAACCAACTAATCTACTTCTTTAACTCGTTACATTCATTAGCAGATACTTCTATCTTTTATCACTTGTCTAGTCTATCTTGCTCAAGATTTTCTTCTTGACATATGGTTATTTTTCTTTTTTTTTACTTCCTAACTTATTCTACATTATCTTAATGGAGAAAAAAAAATAAAGGGTGTAATAAAGGATAGGAAGGAATATACTTGATTTGGTTCGGTCTGATTCTTTAAAGCTTTAAAATTTTACTTGAGCTCTCATTGATTTTTCTCTGCAAAATTAAAAATACACACCAAAGCAGTAAAAAAGCAACAATAAATTACTAAAAAAGAGAAGAAAAAAAATCAAAACTAAAAAAGAAAAGAAACAACCTATCTAGTAGTTCTGATTTATAGTCTTCAGCTTAATTTTCTTTGAGCTCTGAGTTGAATCAATCTGGTGCCACTTCAATTGGAATGCTTTCATATTTGGTTGAGCCCACTTTCAGTTAGATATTGCTAGCTTTTATAGTCTCAAACCTATTTTCTATAGAATTCTCATATACTGAATTATCAATAATATCAATTAGAAAACAAGTTTGATTATCATCAGGATGTTTAGTATCTTTAAAAACATTAAAAATAACTTATTCATCTTGGATTCTAAGAATTAATTTTTCTTGTTGAACATCTATTAAAGCTCCTCCAGTAGCTAAAAAGGATTTCTCTAAGATAAGGAGTACATCATAATCTTCTTCCATATCAAGAACAATAAAATCAACGAAAAAAATAAACTTATTTAACTTTACCAAGACACCCTCCACTATACCTCTTGGATATTTGATGGATCTGTCAGCTAATTAAAGAGTAATAGTAGTAGACTTTGATTCTCCTAGACCAAGCTTCTTGAAAATAGAAAAAGGCATGAGATTAATACTTGCTCCTAGATCACATAAAACTTTATCAAAACTATAATCACCAATAATGCAAGGGATAGTAAAACTTTCTAGATCTTTTAGCTTCTGTGGGAATTTATTTTGAAGTATTGCTGAGCATTTTTCATTCAAATTTATTCTCTCATGCTCCTTCAGGTTTTCTTATTTGTTAGAATTTTTTTGAAAAACTTAGCATAACTAGGCATTTGAGTAATAGCATCTACAAAAGAAATATTAATATGTAAATTCTTTAAAATTTTGAAAAAATTAGAAAATTTCTTATCTAAATGCTGTATTTGTCTCTCTGGGAACGATAGTGGCGGCATGTAGGGCTTCACATTTGAATCAACAAACTGTATACCTGGAGACCATCCATCTACTGGTTGTTTTGGTGACTGATGAATTTTAGTTGATGGTTCCTTATTTGTAGTTGGCTCTTCAATCTCTTTCTTCTGATGTGGCTCCTTCAGCTTTTTATCACTTCTTAGGATGATAGCATTGACTTGCTCCCTTGGATTGGTCTTCGTATTGCTGGGCAAGAATTTCTGAGGTCTCTTGGAGATTATCTTAGCCATTTGGCCTATTTGCATCTCCAAGTTTCGAATTGCTGCTGCTTGCTCCTACTTAAGTTTGGCTTCCAAATTTTTTATAGTTGCTTCTTGATTTTGCATGAATTTGACCATTAGCTCCTTCATGTTGGACTTCTTTTCAGGTACTCGAAACCTCGGGGGTGGCTGTTGTGCTGCATTTTGATTGCTCCACGAGAAATTTGGGTGCTGCCTCCATCCTTGATTGTATGTATTGGAGTAGGGATTGTTTTGTTGTGGCCTAAAAAAATTACCAACATAATTAGCTGTATCAGTTGCTTTAGCAAAAGGATTACCTGTCTGGCAATTGCTTGTATCGTGTCCTCCTCCACATAGGTCATAGGTGATGCTCTGAACATGCATAGCTGTTCCCTTCAAGTTGTTGATTTTGGCTCTAAGGATTGCAATTTTAGCTAGTAAGGTTGGCACATAATCTACTCCCTGCACACCTGCTGCTCTTTTCGGCATCATGCATTCTGTTTGCCACTGATAGCTATTTAATACCATCCCATCGATCAGATCAAAGACTTCTTTCTCCATTTTTCGATTAATGGTTTCTCCTACTGCTGTATCAATCATAGAACGATTAGTAGGAGATAAACCATTATAGAAAATTTATACCTAAAGCCATACGGGTAGTTAATGATGTGGACATCTCCTTAGCAGTTCCTCGAAATGCTCCCAAGCCTCATATAGTGTCTCCGTGTCCATCTACATAAAAGAAGTGATATCATTACGCATCTTGACAATCTTGAAAGGTGGAAAGTACTTGGCTAAGAATTTTTGGACTAGGACATCCCAAGTTGTGATAGAACCTACAAAAAGATAATAAAGCCAACTTTTAGCTTTGTCCCGTAAAGAGAAAGAAAATAACCTTAATCTAATAGCATCATCCAACACCTCATTAATTTTAAAAGTATCACAAAGTTCAAGAAAGTTAGAAATATAGGCATTCGACATTATGCACGTATCCACTGAATTGGATAGTTGATTGAATCATCTGGATCATTATCGATTTTATTTCGAAGTTGTTTGCTCGCACAAGCAGTCTCCTGATGCTCGAAGCTGCATCGGCTATAAATGGTGTGATGCAATCGTTTAATGGATGATGTACTGCTTGAATAGCTTTATGCTATTCCTCAGTCACCATATCCAATCCTAAATTGATATCGTTAGGATCTTTAGCTACCATATTTCTTTCTTGTTATAGTCTTTTGATGGTCCTTTCAATTTCTGGATCTAAAGTTAGTAAGTTACTATGTCCAGTACGTGTCATGCACTGAACAAATTTTAAAAATAAAGTAAGTACAAAAATTAAAAATAAAATTATAAAGTAAAGCTAGGATCAAAATTTCAATATTATTTTAGACAAAATCCCTGACAATGGTGCCAAAAACTTGATGCATGCTGATCTATAGCTATGGCAAGTGCATCAATCGATCAAGTAATAAAGTAAGTGAGTAGAGTGTTGTCCCTAAAGGATTGGAAAATAAGTACTGAAAAGCTCTTTACTATTCTTTATTTAGAAGATCGATTTATGAAAATAAAAAATTAAAGAATAAAATAAAAAAATAATTAAAAATTTTAAGAAAATAGAGAGAGTGTAATTATTAGAATTTTAAACTTAAGAGCAATAGATTACTAAGGCAATCGGATCACCAACTCAGTCAATACAATATTCAGGTTATTAGGTTAATTTTATTTTATGTGATAGTGGAGTCTCCTAGTTTATTCACTATCCTTTGGTCCAGGCATAGCAAAACTATCAATATTTATTAATTATCCTTTGGTTCAGGTGTAATTTAAATAAATATCAATACATTAAATTTTGTGAAACCCTCTAATTAAAATATGCTGCGTTCAAAGTGCACTAAAATTTTCATATGCATATGAATTCTAATTTGATTCATAATACAAGGTATATAATCAAGAAGCAATAACATAGATATACTTGGTCCGTAACATCTACGTTCATCAGATCAATTAGAAGATGGCTAGTAATCTAAAAATATTAAGATCATATTTATATACTTCTCATAAATAAAATTTAAAATTAAAAATAAATCATATTGAATATTATATCAAAAGAGTGGCTATACCTTAGTCTTAGTAAAAGAAAATTTAGTTCATGATAACAAGTTCAAAAATAGTAAATAAAATAAAAAATATGAAGAAATTAGATTGTTTGATTACTGAAATTGATTGTCCATTGCTCTTGGTGTGAAAAACTCGATGAAGAAGAAGAAAAGCCCCTTGATCGATGTCCTGATTATCGAAAAAAAAGAAAAAAAAGCCCTTTCTCTTCTCTCTCCCTTAAAACTCTCAAACCCTCTCTAAAATCTCTCTGAAGATCTCTCTCTCTTTTTTTTTTTCTGTTACTCTCTATTTTTAAAACTCTCCCCTAAAACTCTCTATCCTAGCAGCAACAGCAATAGGGTCCTTAAATAGGCTAAGGAGAAGAGTTTTTATTAAAATCCCTCAAAAAATCTTGAAAGAATTGGTTTTAAAACTCCTAACACAACTCAGATTGAAATCTGGATCATTCTGACCGTTGGATGATGATCAAATGGGCCAAAAACCACTCAAAAATTAATTTAAAAACTCAAATCAAGTCAGAATTTGTTTGGACCATTGGATCAGCCTTGAAGATCGAATCTGGGCCGTCAGATCATGCATAGGAGAGCTTCAGATTCTTATTAAAAAATCGGGATGAACCTCAATCGTTGGATCTCGACTGGGAGTTGCATCTACCATTCGTCAGCACACAAATTTCAGCCATTCGGTCAAATCCCAGTGAACAGCATTCGTCGGATCAGGTAGAATTCCTAAATTATCCTCTGTAGACCGTGCACGAGCTCAGTGTTGCATGGACTGCCGCTTCCTTCAGCCAATCGAAGTGCACTTGTCCCTATGAAATCCCCGAAATGCCCTCTATAGCTGTCCAGTATGCATCGTGAAAAATTTTGACGTCAGTGCGGCGTAAGCATGGCATTAGTGGGCGATCGATCTGAGCATGGTTGGGTTGGGCGGTCTGTTGAGCTGATTTTTCTTAACTGGTTTGAACCGGACCAATCGGTTTTTTTTTTCTATTTTTTTTGAAATTCAATTTTGGACTCATTTGAAGTCCGTTTTGCTTGAAATTTATTTCATCTGATTCAGTAAAATAAGATCTTCATATTGATGGTCTTCTTTCCTACATAAGATTAATAAAAATATTAATTTTTTAAAAATATATAAATTTATTTTATAATTTAATACTTTTATTAGTGTATTTTTACCACTTATCAACCGCTAATGCTGATTTAGTTAAGAAAATTGATTGCTCCGAGAAGGCGCTCTCCAAGGCTTGGAAAATGATCGATCATCGAGACATTGAGCTGGAGCGAGTCCGTGGAAGGAATAAAGTCCTTGAGATAAGGAGATCTAAGGCTAAATGGGATTGCCTTCGAGTCCATAACGATATCGATCGTCTGAGAAGGACGCTCGAAGAAAGAGAAGGTTCAGCATCTGAGATATATTACTCAAGGGATTCCCCAAGGATATCAAAGAAAAGGTCCAGAATTTTAGATGGGAGATGTCTTATCGAGGGGGGATCCCAACGACCTGATGGTTCCATGGCTCGCAACACACTTGTAATCCATGAGCCTTCAATTGAGACTGAGCTGTGCAAAGCTAATGAGCGGTTTAACCGACTTTACTAAAATAGGGCCAATGTTGTGATCAAAACTTGTAGATGAGGATTTTCCTCTGGCTTTAAGAAATGTAAGGAGATGGCCCAGGTTCGTCTTCTACTAGACGACTTAGTCCACATCGAGTCCTTGCAGGCGGATTCTTTGGATAATAATTTAAGGGCAGTAATACGCGATTGTCTTGATAAATTTGCTAATTCATGAGACATGCCTATGATAACGAACAGAGATGAATTTATCTCGCAGACAGGAGAGGTTGGTGTAGGAAAGAACCATTCTTGGGCTGATCGTTGAAGGAATTATTTGAGATTGTATCTCCTCTTTATTTTCTTGTAAGCCAACTTGGGCATTAAAGAATACTGTAAATAAAGTTTATTTTTCTCTAAAGTGGCCAGCTCTTTTCTCCCTCTTTTTTTTATATCCTTAATTATTGCTCCGAGCTGAGGTGTGCTTTGTCATTTTTGAAGCATTTGTGGTTAAGCTTGTAGGGATCTAAAAGGAGTAAGATCGAAACTGTCCAGTGTATGGCGAATGTTGCCGTATGTCTCCACACGTTTCTTCGAGAGAGGGGCAGAATATGATTACGATCTCTTGCTTCAATTGTCATATCAGCGGCGGAGTTTATATCCAAGAAACACTTGCCACGTGTCCTGATTGTATTGATTTACGTTATTTGCATTTAATTCTCTAAGGGGATGAAGAGTTTGAAAATCTTTCCAATTTGATATGTATATATATAAATTCCGAGCAGGACAAGGGGTTTTGCCTTCTCATTTTTCACTGTAAGTTTTTTTCTTCGGGCTATTTTCTTCCATCCTCTTTCTTTTTCTTTCTTTATTGGGGAGATGGCTCCGACTAAAGATATAGGATTTGCATCTATGACTGTTGGTGCAGAATCTGATTGACGTCGGATCTAGCTGGAGTTGGAGAAGAAGAGGTCACCGTCGATGACCTGCAAAATAAAGTTTCATTCAGAGTCGGTAGTGATAGCTCTGGTAGGACTCTCCGACGATCAAGTCAGCTCTTCTGATCAACAAAAATGGAGTGCTTAGGCAAAAATTCAGTAGAGTTTTTGGAAAGAGAAAAGAGTTTAGAGAAAACGTATCTGGAGGGTCCCTTTTTATAGACGGAATCAGTCGTAATCGTTCAGTAGTAGAGTCATCTATAGTAGACTGATAAATGATAGTCATAACTATTCTAATAAATGACAGTCGTAACCATCCGGTAGTGGGATCGTCTGTTCGTTGAGATTTAATAGTCAAAGTTCGAAGGAAGTAGGCGTTGGTTGGTAAAGAACTTTGACATATATCAATTCTAGAGGAGTTCGGACTCTTAAAGAGAATACTGCTAGAGGGGATTATACTACTTAAAATCTAAAAGTAATCTACTGGAAGAATTTAGATAAAGTTTGATTGAAGGAGAAGTTTGAAAGGAGTTCGACTCCAGAAGAAATCCGACTGAAGGATAGATCCAGAAGGAGTTCGATTCCTATAAGAATCCAACTGAAGGAGAGGTCCGAAAGAAATTCGACTTCTGAAGAAATTTGACTGAAGGAGAAGTCGAAAAAGAGTTCGGCTTCTATAGAAATCCGACTGAAGGAGAAATCCAAAAGGAGTTCGGCTCCTATAGGAATCCGACTGAAAGAGAGATTCGGAAGGAGTTCGGCTCCTATAGAAATTCGATTGAAGGAGAAGTTTGGAAGGAGTTCGTCTCTTATAGAAATTCGACTGAAGGAGAGATTCAGAAAGGAGTTTGGCTCCTAGAGAAAATTCGACTGAAGGAGAAGTTTGGAAGGAGTTCGGCTCCTATAGAAATCCGACTGAAGGAGGGTTCAGAAAGAGTTCGGCTCCTAAAGAAAATCTGACTGAAGGAGACATCTAGAAGGAATTCGGCTCCTGTAGAAATCTGACTGAAGAGGAGTTCGGAAGAAGTTCAGCTCCTATAGGAATCTGACTTGAAGGAGGGTTCAGAAGGAGTTCGGCTCCTGGAGGAATTCCACTGAAAGAGACGTCTGGAAGGAGTTCGGTCCTGTAGAAATTTGATTGAAGGAGAAGTTCGGAAGAAGTTTGGTTCCTAGAGGAATCCAACTGAAGAAGACGTCCGAAAGGAGATCGACTCTTGTAGAAATTTGACTGAAGGAGAACTTCAGAAGGAGTTTGGCTTCTGTAGGAATTCGACTGAAGGAGGGTCCAAAAGGAGTTCAGCTCCTAGAGGAATCTAATTGAAGAAAGGATATGGAAGGAGTTCGGGTGCTAAAAGAGTTCGACCAGGGTTCAGCTATTGGAGGAAGAATTTCCAATCGAAGATTTTCATGATTATCAATCGCATTAGGCTAAGCATCAAATCGAACTTCGACGGAAGCAGGGTTTATCCCCAACAATAGTCCTCCCACTTTCAAATTCGAAATTTGAAAGAAGAAAATACAAAAAGACGACTGTCGAAGTTCTTTTTTAGGCTTTACACTCATTGAGGTTGAAGTTGAAGCTCGGAGGAGATCTTATCTCCTGTTGACGTTGGCGTTGAAGCTTGAAGGAGATCTTATCTCCAGCCGAGGTTGAAGAAGATTTTATCTCCTATTGACGTTGAAGTTGAAGCTCGGGGGAGATCTTATCTCTAATCGAGGTTGAAGGAGATCTTATCTCCTGTTGATGTTGAAGTTGAAGCTCGGAGGAGATCTTATCTCCAGCCAAGTCGGGGCCTCTCTTCTCACCTCGTCTAAAAGGAACAAGGTCTTCGACTTTGCTCACGTTAGAATGAGATTCTTCATCTGTTCCTAATGTGCTGTAGGAGCACATAAGGACCGTTGTCAGGGCCTCTCCCCCCATCTCGTCTAAAATGAATAAGGCATTCGACTTTGCTCACGTTAGGACAAGGTTCTCCTTCTGTTTCTAATGAACTGTAGGGGCACATTAGGACCGTTGTTAGGGCCTCTCCCCTCATCTCGTCTAAAATAAACGAGGCCTTCGACTTTGCTCACGTTAGGATGAGGTTCTTCTCCTTTTCCTAATGGACTGTAGGGGCACATAAGGACCATTATCAGGGCCTCTCCTCTGATCTCATCTAAAAATGAACGAGGCCTCGACTTTGCTCACGTTAGGATGAGGTTCTCCTCCTATTTCTAACGGACTGTAGGGGCACATAAGGACTGTTGTCAGGGTCTCTTTCTTCATCTCATCTAAAATGAATGAGGCCTTTGACTTGCTCATGTTAGGATGAGGTTCTCTTTCTATTCCTAACAAAGCCACTATTGATTGCTTCTTCTCTATCAGCATATAGTTTTTGCACTAAAAAACTATAATATTGAAATGGAGGAAGTTTTATTGAAGGAAAATTGCTGATAGTACATCCTCAGATTTTTTGAATTCCAAGATCGTGGGAGTGTTGTTCCTCTGAGCTTCTTCAAGTGATAAGTTCTGGACTGGACGACCTCCTTTATTTCATATGGATCTTTCCAATTCGGGGTAAACTTTCTTTAGCTTTGAGGCTGAGAGATGGTGGCTCGTTGAAGCACTAAATCCCCCAAAGATAGTATTTATAATACTGAGAGATGGTCGATCTCCTTATTGTTCCTTCCTTCTTGGTGGTTCTGGATACAGTAGTGCCCTTGGTCGATCTTCTCTTACTTCAGACCGACATCTGTGGAGCATTGAGGAGGACGTAGTTGTGAAACCTTCTAGGGGGAGAACTTCATCATGCCCTTCTATTGGGGCTTCTTCTTCAATGAGCTCGAGAATTTCAGACTCGCTTGCACTCAGAGAAAATCCATGAGCATGGTCGAACTTCATTCGGCCCACCATTAGCTGTGGATTTATTAGATTCGTCCATCTGCTGCTCTTCTATGGCTTTCTCATCCTTCAATTTAAAGATTTTATCTGCTCGGACATATCCTTCAACTCGAGCTAGCAGATTGGCAAAGTCCCTAGGATACTTATTCTCTAGGAAGAATGACAAATCATTCTTTTGAAGGCCATCCTTGAGTGCGGTATTGCAATAGACTGATTCAGATTCTGGACTTTTAATGCAGCGACATTAAATTAGGTGACATAAGCCTGGATAGATTTCTTCTCTTTCTACTTGATATGCATCAGAGAATCCGAACCTCGATATGGACGTCGGCTGCTGATAAAGTGAGCTATAAACTGATGGCCAATCTGATCAAAGAAGAAGATCGTATCCGACTTCAATATCGAGTATCAGTTTCTTGCTGCTCCTTTTAAGGTAGATGAAAAAGCTCGATATAAGATGGCATCTAGTACACCATAGAATAGCATCATGGTTCAGAAGGCCTCCAAGTAATCGATCAGATCAGAGGTTCCATCATAGCTTTCAAATTAAGAAAGCTTGAAGCTCGACGGAACGGGCTCTTGCATAATCCTCTAAGAAAAAGGAGGGTCAGTGCAAATATTATTACCATGTGAGGAGGGAGTATGACGGAGATGTTTGATTCGTCGGCTCATTTTCTAGAGTTTTTGATTCAGGAGATCTTCACGATCGTTAATCTCTAGAATTTTCTGATGGGATGGGGATAAAGTTTCCCCTAGGGTCGAATCTTGGTCCGAGCAATGGCTCTCCACCCTCTATTTTCCCTTTTCGGAGGTCATCGACCGACTAGCCTGAGTCAACCATCTCCCGATCAGATCATGGGGCTCCAAAAAAGCATGCTCCAACCGAATTGGCACCGAAGCTCGCCGATGTATGGCCTATACTGCCTCCGTGAGACCATAAATCTATTGGATCAGTAGGTTGAATTATTCCGCATCCACCATGGCTGCTGGAGGAGCTTGAGTTGCCAGAGTTGGAGTGGGAGCGGATTGATCTAGACAGGATCTGGCTATAGATCGTTGATCACTGGGTTGAAGCTTTCCTAGGAGGCTTTTTTTTTTTGAAAAGAACTTTAGAGAGGAAAAAGAGAGATCGCTGCTAAACACTCCTTTAAGAACAAGGGAATCTCAGAAATAGAGAGCCTTCCTTCTGGCGCTAATCCTATTGGTGCAGAATCTTGTTGACGTCAGATCGAGTTGGAGTTGGGGAAGAAGAGGTCACCGTTGATGACCTACAAAATAAAGTCCCATCCGAAGTTAATGGTGGTGGCTCTGGTAGAATCCTCCGACGATCAAGTCAGCTCTTCGGGCCAACAAAAATGGAGTGCTCAGACAAGAATTCAATAGAGTTTTAGAAAGGAGAATAGAACTTAGAGAAAACATATCTCAAGGATTCTTTTTTATAAATGGAGCCTATCGTAACCGTTCGATAGTAGAGTCATCTGTAGCAGACTGATAAATGACAATCTTAACCATCCTAATAATTGATAATCATAACAGTTTGATAGTGGGATCATCTATTCGTTGAGATTTAATAGTCGAAGTCCAGAGAAAGCAGGCATTGGTTGGTGAAGAACTTTGACATATATCAATTCTAGAGGAGTTTGGACTTCTAAAAAGAATATGACTAGAGAGGATCATCTGAGAGGAATACTACTTGAAATATGAAAGTAATCCGCTGGAGGAATCCAGATGAAGTTTGACTGAAGGAGAAGTTCGGAAGGAGTTCAGCTCCTAGAAGAATTTGACTGAAGGAGAAGTTTGGAAGGAGTTTGGCTCCTGTAGAAATCCGACTGAATGAGGGTCTAGAAGGAGTTTGGCTTCTGAAGAAATCCGACTGAAGAAGACGTCTGAAAGAAGTTTGGATCCTATAGAAATCCGACTGAAGAAGAAGTTCGGAAGGACTTCAGCTCCTGTAGGAATCCGACTAAAGGAGGGTCCAGAAGGAGTTCGACTTTTGGAGGAATTCGACTGAAGGAGATGTCCAAAAGAAGTTTGGCTCCTATAGAAATTCGATTGAAAGAAAAGTCCGAAAGAAGTTTGGCTTCTGTAGGAATCCGACTGAAGGAGGGTCCGGAAGGAGTTCGGCTCCTGAAGGAATCCGACTGAAGGAGATGTCCGGAAGGAGGTCGTCTCCTATAGGAATCCGATTGAAGGAGGTTCCGAAAGGAGTTTGGCTCATGAAGGAATCTGATTGAAGGAGACGTTTGGAAGGAGTTTGGCTCCTATAGAAATCCGACTGAAGAAGAAATCTGGAAGAAATTCGGCTCCTGTAGTAATCTAATTGAATGAGGATCTAAAAGAAATTCGGCTCCTAAAGGAATCCGACTGAGGGAGACGTTCGAAAGAAGTTTGGCTCCTATAGAAATCCTACTGAAGGAGAAGTTCGGAAGGAGTTCGGCTCCTATAGAAATCCGACTGAAGGAGGGTTCGAAAGAAGTTCGGCTTTTGGAAGAATCTAACTGAAGGAGATGTTCGAAAGTAGTTCGGCTCCTGTAGAAATCCGACTGAAGGAGAAGTCCGAAAGGAGTTTGGCTCCTATAGGAATCCAACTGAAGGAGGATTCGGAAGGAGTTCAGCTCATGAAGGAATCCGACTGAAGGAGGGGTATGGAAGGAGTTCAGCTACTAAAGGAGTTCGACCGAGGTTCGGCTGCTGGAGGAAAAATTTTTAATCGAAGCTTTCCATGATTACCAATCACATTAGGCTAAGCATCAGATTGAACTTTGGCAGGAGTGGGGTTTATCCTCAACAATGACCTTTCTATTGGAAATAGTGTTCCAAAGTTAATCATCAGCCTATTGACAGTTATATTATTTCTTATACTTTTATATGAATTATTAATAAATAAATTTTTTTTGACATTTTATCATTACAAATTCTCACATCTTCTAATAAACTCCTATGTTATGGTGATATCCTTAGGACTATTTAGAATCAACAAAGAAGGATTTGTTGTTTAGTTCTTAAACCTATTCGTGATCAAATGATACGTTGTTACCAAGGACAACAATATTTATCGAATATAGATCATTGTGTGCCATATGAATTGGTTGTCCTCTTAACGAAGGAGTATGGAGACACTGGTATGACATGAAGATGAGATGTAGGGGTATATCTGCATTAAATATGATCAACTCGGAAGCTTTTTTATTATCAAGATTTGCTCTGATGTAATATAGGTATAAATATCCCTCCAACCTGAGATCACCACGGTGACTTCCAAGCAACTTACTATGCTTTGGTGTCGGACTATCTGAATTTTCAATTCAGTAATGGAAGATTTATGGGCACAGTCAAGTACTTGAGGAGTCGGTGTATATATCAAGATGGAATTAACCACTTCTAATTTTAGGAGCTGTGTTCAATGGTGTTTCAATTTAATAATTAATTCTTGGCTAGGATAGTCCTAGTGAGGGGTCACAGGACAAATTACTTTAAGACATGATTTGGATATATCTTTCAGAATTAACAGTTTAATTTTGAGTCATACTACTATAGAACAAGGCTACGACAGTGATTATAAATCACTAACATAGCCTAAAAAATCGCTGTCATAAGTCATGACAGCGGTTAGCTAATCGCTGCCACTATGGCCGTCACTGGAGATCTATGATAGCAATTATTACAATGATTATGAAAACCGCTGCCATACATAACCTATGGCAGTGGTTCTATAATCGTTGCCATAAGTCGAGCTATGACAGTGGTTATAAAATCACTGCCATAGCTCGACCTATGGCAGCAGTTACGAAACCACTGCCATAAATCTAATGCAGCGGTTCCATAACCACCGCCATTGACCTATGATAGCAGTGGCATGTAACTTGCTGCTTCGCTTAGCACGCCTACGATAGCGATTTTGCAACCGCTGTCATAGCTTTTGAATAATAAAAAATAATTTTTTTTAATTTTTTTATATATTTTATCTAATAAATTTAGAAATATATATAACATAATAAAAAATATAAAAAAATATTATAAATATAAAAATATTTCTAAAATGCTTAAATTTTATTATCGAATAAAATTTATTATAATATTAAATAAAAATACATTAGAAGTTCTTTAAATTTACATTATCATCATCATCGAAAGATGAAGCACAAGCTGGAGGAGCTGGAGCTGGAACGTCGGCCAACATGTCCCCAAGGCCCATGAAGTTTGCTCCAAAATGCACACTAAGCCTCATCACCATGACGCTCAGGATACCCTTTGGATGAGATGTGCGCTTCTCAGCATGAGCAGCCCGCATCATAGTCTGATTTGCCTGCACTGTAGCTTGAGCTGCCTGTCCCAACGTCTCCTCAAGTGCTCCCGACTGACGTTACTTATAGGGGTCAGAGCTATCCGGGCCCTCACTCGCGAGCGCATCTAACTGTTTTTATAATTATAAATTCAAATAAAATTTTATAAGAAATGTTATAATACTAATAATATATACCAATATATTTATTACTTACAAAAATCTTTTCGATCGCGGCATTCATCGACCTATCCTTCTTATCTGTATGCTGGATCAAAAGATCTCGCTATAGCTGAACATCACTTCATCTCTCATCAGCTATAACAATGGATCAGTTTATTAGAAACATGAAAAAAATATCAATTCAATTTATCTAGTAAGATTCAAAATTCATTACCTCTTTATGCACACGACTGGCCATAGACTCACGATCTAAAGTGCGCGTATACTCTTGAGCTGCCTGATTCTCTCAATTCTGATAGAAGATAGCCTAACAAGTATTCAAATAAATAATAAGTATTTAAAAAATATTTAAATATAATTTTAAGCATATTAAAAAATTTAAAAGTTAGAAATTTTACTTCGAACTTCTGACTCCTCCAATGTCTAACCATCCCCTTCCATTGGCTCAGGAGATAGTCCTATATCCAAGGAACAAGCTCCTCTGAAGTGTCTCATCGGTGCTCAAGCCATCCTCTATGAAGCTTGATCTTGTAGCCTCGGTATAACTCTCTAATCTTCATCAGTCAGACATTTCAGGCCCTCTCGTGATCTGAAAAGTCGTATCTCCTCTGCATAAAGTTATCAAAAGTTAGTTACCAAATTATTCTAATTAAATAAATTATAAATATATTAAATGCATATATAATTAAGATATACTTATCCATATCCTTCTCACATCCGGTTCCTGACACCAGCATCCATCAATCGTCAGTCTATGGGCAATACCGAAATGATGTCGGACCACCTCACAAGCACTCCAAAAAATGAATGTATCTTCCATACTGTCTCTCCTACTGGTCTTTCCTCCGCATCATACTTCACCATTACCTAATGCTGGCGGTTCCATAGATGTGGCATGAATGTGGGACTGTGAAATATCCTACTAGATGATGCACCTACAATGAAAATATGTTATGTAAATATATAAATATACAAATACTATATAAAAAATAAATAAATAAATAATATAATAAAAATGTATACTCAGATGCTGGTGTCGGAGCATGTGTCAGAGATATGACTGACGGTGGAGGCTCAAATGTCGATAGAGTAGATGCCGATGGTGGAGTAGACGTCGATGATCCTTGAGCAACCAATGTGGAGGTAGATGGAATATGCTCTGACTGCTCCTCAGATGTCGAGCTCCACGTAACCTGTCGAGAGATGAAGGTGAAAGCTAGATGACATTTTGGTGCCATCATGACCTGCAATGTTAATGAACATTAATCAATATAAGATGTTGAACAATAATATTAGTATATCATCAATAAATAGACTCTAATATTTATATCAGAATGTTGAAGTCATCTGTAATACCACGGTCTTTTATAAAATTTTTGAGTTATATGTTATTTCTTTAGTATTAGCTTAAGTTTTTAGGATTGACCATGTATGTTACTTAATCTTAGTTATAAACTATTTTAAATTAAACTTACTTTACCAAAATTTATTGAAGCCATTTGAGTATAAATTGTAACTATCTATCATTTCGAGTTCTGAAAAATTTCTAAATCTAAAATCTAGCACCTATAAGGAGGGCTCTATAAAATATACATTTTCTTATAATAAAAAGTTTTGATAATTGATCTCTAGATGTTTGTAAGTCAACAAGTGATTTTTAATGAATTTTAGAGATCCTTTAACCTATTCATTCTAAAGTAAGAAAGTTTTAAAAATTTTGAATTTAGATAATTTAAACTAGAACCCAAATTTTTATTTCTTATTCTTAAGAATTTTGATTTTTTTGATATTTTTATTGATTTCAAGTAGGGGGTGTTCCTTATTTATATTTATATTTTAAAGTTAATAAAAAGTAAAATAAATAAGGACATTAACTAAAGTTGTGAACAAAATCTGAAGAGTAAAATTTCTGAAACTCTAGAATTTGAGCAGACCTAAATTAAAATTGAGCCAGCCCAAGTCTCAAGCTACAGAATGAGTTTTCTATTTTTCTAAGAGAGCTAGCTCGATTTAACATCGAGCTGATCCGATTGACATTCGAGTTGGTCCGATTTAGAGCCGAGTCGGCTCTACAGAATGAGTTTTCTATTTTTTTGAGAGAGCTGGCTTGATTTGACATCGAGTTGATCCAACTGACATTCGAGCTGATCCAATTTGGAATCGAGTCGACTCGGTCAGCTAGAAAAGGATTATATTTGGTCTATTCATTAATCATTGTTTAGAGGATTATTCTTTAAAATTTGGAGTAGAAAATTATACTTTAAAAAATGTTTAACTTTTAAGAAAAACTCTATCAAATTTTTGGTAGAAATTATATATTTGATTTATCCTCTTAGACATCTTCGTTAGGTTTGCTAAGTTGGCTAGTCCGTCCTATGCGCCGATCATAACCTCAATTTTGGATTGTGACATTATTGCCTAGTAACATCTACAATATGGACATCACCATCACTTCTAATAAATATATCTAGGACCTCGATAATACCAGATAAGTTTTATGCTAGAGGAGTACTTTGAATAACCAGATGGCTAAAATGAAGTCGAAAACACTCTCCATTTATCCCCTTCTTTAATAACCAATCTCCTCTTCTTTCTTACCTAGTTGCGTTCTTCTCCCACGTGAAGATTGGCCTCTTGCTCTTGTGCACCTCAGCTCTCAAACTGTCGTTCGCCATCGAATCCTCCCAAGCCTCCTTCCATATTCTCCCCTCCCACTTGAAACCTACTTTGCCCTCTCCCTTCTTGCCCCAACCGAGCCACACCTCCCCATCCCCTCCTCAAGACCTGCTCGCCGATGGCCCAACTGATGTCCCCACTGAGGTGGCTTCGAGAGCTCAAGTTGAATGGGCGAGGGATGTATTCAGTCCATCTCCTCCTCAACTACTTCAATCACATTGCCGTCGGCTAGCTCGAGCACGCCAACACCTATCTTGAACATATCTTATTTCCTGGCAGTTCAAACGGTGACACCATATAGCACATCACATCCCATTTCATGAAGGTGCTTGCCTACCGAATCCTTCTCTTGATCGAGCCTCTACTGCATGCCCCATCTCCTAATAATTCTCTAGCCATTGCCTAACAAAAACAACAACATATAAACAATTAGTGAGAGTTTTCTTATCCGCCGGCATGACCCACGACTGCCGATACGGTCTAGAACCCATCAGTAGGGATTATCTTATCAGCCGACACGGCCCAAGGGCCATCCACGATCATCGACATGGCACGGCCCAAGGCCGTCGACACGGCACGGCCCAAGGCTGCCGACACGACATGGCCTAAGGCCGTCCACGACTGCCGACACGACACGACTTGGTGCAGAATCCATCGGTAAGGTCCAGAACCAGCTGATAAGAGTTCTCTTATCCACCGACACGATTCGCGATCGATGGATAATTATAATTTTTATAATAAATATTTATAATAATACTATAAAATTTTAAAAAAAAATATAACTGCGGCTATAGAGAGGGATCATATAGAGAGCTCCGAGGATCGTCGGCAGTGGTGCTAGAGGAAGACGATGGCACTAGAGATCACCTACGAAACGATCGAGATAGATAGTGAGTTAGAAAGAGAGAAGAGAGAGAAAGAGGGAAGAGAGAGATATAGCAGGGAGGGGCAGCCAAGTTGAGGAAAGAGAGTAAGTGGCGGAGTCGATGGTCGGGCCAGCTAAGGAAGAAGGGGAGAGGGGGTTCGGGTTGAGGGAAGAGAGGGGAGAGAGAGAGAGAGCAGGAAGGGGTCAGGACTGACAGCCAGGCCGAGAAAAGAGAGGAGAGAAAGAGAGATGATCATAGCTGATGGTCGAGGAGGAGGGGGAGGAAGGAGGAGGAGGGAGGGTGGCATGGTGACGAGGAGGCCAGGGGGGTGGGTTGCAGGCGAAGCCGAGGGGGGGCAAAAGGGGTGGGTTGTGGGTGGCAGCCCGGTGGAGGAGCCGCAGTTCTAAGCCAAGGAAGAAGGGGAAGGGGGTGGCACGGTGATGGGGAGGCCGGGGGTAGGCTGCGGGCAGAGTCGGAGGAGGGGTGGATTATGGGCGGCAACCCAACGAAGGAGCCATGGGCCTAGGTTGGGGAAGAAGGAGAAGGAAAGGGAGGAGGGGGAGGTGGCGAAACCGGTCGAAGAAGAAGGGGGAGGCGCGGGTGGAGGCGGCACTGGTCGAAAAGCCAATAGGAGACGGAGGAGGAGGCAGCACTGGCCGGAGAAGGAAAGGAAGGGATGAGGTCTCACCGATGGTGGAGAGGAGGGAGAGAGAGAGAATAATCGGCAAAGAAAAAAAATAATTTGGGGGCGGGTAGCTAGAAATAACCTAACCTATGGCAGTAATTTTGGAACCGCTACCATAGGTATCAGAATTCTAGCTGATCCGAATTAAAATCAAGCCGGTCCAAGTCTCAGGCTATAGAAATGAATATTCTATTTTTCTAAGTCAGTCAGTCTGATTTGGAGTCGAGCTGATTCGGCTGACAATCGAGCTGATCTGATTTGGATTCTAGCCAGCTCGGTCAGCAAAAATAGATCTATGGCAACAGTTTTTATTAACCGCTGTCGTAAATTAAACTATGGCAGCGGTTTTTTGTAAATGCTATCATAGGCTCAACCTATCGCAGTGGTTAGTCATAACCATTGCGATATATTTTTTTATATTTTTATTCTAAATATTATATAATTTAAAAATTTGATGTCCATCTTCACCATTCATTATTAAATAATTATTATTAGAGTGTCGTAATGAAAAACTGCCTCGATCTGATGGTCCTAGCTTTATCGATTAGAAAAATTTGATTTCAATGACCACGAACGAGACGCGATGATCTGATAGATGAAGACCTCCGATGTATCAAAAAATTTATAATGGTGATCTCAGTAATGTTTATAGCATACTATCAAAGTTTTACTTCAATCGGATATCGTTATCATGGTCAATTTAGCATGAAGTTATTTCGGCCGTTAAATAAGAAATGAGTGATCAAAGGATCAGACGGCATCTATACATGAGATAATTTTTTAGATAAATAATCTTGACTACTATTTTAATAATTTTTATAGTGATGATCATAAAATTTAAATTATGGATTTAAGAACGATCCAAAACTATACGTCGCTTGATACTCATTCTTAAACTCCATTGATAATTATGCTCGTGCTTTTGCAAGGTTTGCTTAACGTGAATGATTTTTATAAAAATGATTTAAATTTGATAATCACCATCATAAAAATTTTTAAAATAGTATCCAAGATCATTTATTTAAAAAATTATCTCATAATCGGATGCCGTCTGGTCCTTTGATCTCTCGTTTCTTCATTTAACGGTTGAAATTATTCCATACTAATTGATCATGATAACGATATTTGATTGAAGTAAAACTTTGATAGTATGCTACAAACATTATCGAGATCATCGTTGTAGATTTTCGGACACATTGGAGGTCTCTATCTATCAGATTATCATATCGTCGTTCGTGGTCATCGAAATTGAATTTTTTTGATTGATGAAACTAAGGCCATTGGATCGAGATAAAAACACTCTAATGATAGTTATTTAGATAATTATCTAAATCTTATTTTTTTAATTTTTTTTGATAAATTAAATATATTATATTATCCTCGAGTAAATACATTCATGGCAATCAGCATTAAATATTCAAAAGATGCATTGGGCCATAAAAGTAGAGGTTCAATATATAAAGTAGTTGGCCATATAAGTCGCAATGTGATGAGCTGCACTATTCGCCTCCCTATACACATGTTTAGCTTCAAGGGAATGCAAATGAACAACTAAATGCCTTCAATCTTATACCAATATAAGGGAATCAATATGTGAAGATGATGAAGCTGTTAGCCATCTAACAATTGTCACAAAATTCCACTCCAAAAAGATATGTGAGGAGGTAAAATTTGTATAATATATATTAAGTTTTCACATACTGCCCGCAATTTTGGTACAGGAACTATAATGTTAAAGATCCTAACCCCGCAGCAATAAATATTTGATAATGTCAAAAGCAATAAATATTCAAACCACCGTAAGCAACTCGATTTTGAATATCATCATTGAAATTAATCTTAAAGAAATGGGGGAGTGGCGATGCTTAAGAGAAATGAATTACTTAAGGGATGTCAGAATCTACAAAAGAAGAACCATAAATTTCCTCTAATGTGGAGTATCCTTCTAAAGTAATCACTTGGATAAATTCCTAAGCTGGTACAAGCTTTCATAATGATCCATATGGGGCTTTGGACTTTGACAAACAATTTATTTTTGACTAGCCACTTATGATAGACTGTGCAATATTTAGGGCTCATTTGGTTTGCGATTAGAATATTTTTTCTAGAAAGTTGATTCTAGAGAATATGATGTCACCAAAGTGGTTTTAGCATGGTAGATTGATCATGCAAAAATGATATAGCCCATAATGCTTTATGTTTGGTTTAACATTTTTTTTTTTTTTGAGAAAATTATATAAAATATTCATTATATCCAAAAGATCTCACCTTATTCTATTTGTGACTTTAAGTGCACTTTTGAAAAACAAAGGATTCCAATTCCCTTTATATGAGAAAGCCAAAAATCTTGTCCCATATAGATTTTTATTTATGATAAAATATGGAAAGTTTTATTTCTATGGAATGCTACTTTCCAATTTCTCTTATTTAAAAACTCTAACTAAATATATAAAAGAGATTCTTTCATTTTTTTATTGACCATACTTTCCCTTCTATTCTTGTCAACCAAAAGAGTCTTTAGGGTTCATTTGATTAGAGATAATGTGATGATAAAAATGAATCCCATGTCAGATTACATATTTGATATGAAAAAAGAATGAAAGAGATATGAGTCACATCTATTTTACTGGAAGAAAAGATAAAATAAATACCACTATGAGGATAGTACTTTTTTCTACATCAAATTTTTAAGTGGAGATAATATGAAATTATCTTTACTTTATTGAAATGCCCCTACTTATATTATATTAATATTAGAAAAATTATATTATATAATTACTATATTAATTTTATTAAATTTATATAAGTATATATTAAAAAATGAATACTAATATATATTTATTATATATATTAATTATGATAAATATTAATATATTTATATTAAATATGTTATTTTTATTAATAGAATATATATGCATAATTTGTAATTAAAATATAATAATTAGTTATAATAATTATTATAGTTAGTATATATTCATATCAAATATTTATATTTATAATTAATATATTGATTGTAATATATTAATATATATCAATCATTAACATATTAATAAGTGTGTGTGTATATATATATAATTTCTAACCAAACATAATAATTTTATTTCCGTGCCATTTTCTAAAATAATTATTCCACTAATCAAAGATGATAAAATTTATTTTCTCTTATAATCATTTTTTTGATATAAATAATTTTTAAAAATTATCAAATTATCTTGTAATTTGATATACCCCAATCTCATGAATTCATAAGCATATCATTGGACCTCTATCCATTAGTAAAATCTCTCTTAATAGTTTGCAGATTCCATCCACCGGCTCTCCCGCAAAAAGTTATGAAACAACTGAAGTATTTCATCTACTCTCATTTGCCACCAATGGACCTTTTACAAAGAGACCCTCAAGTGTACCAATTTTAAAAAGCGTAGGCCACCGCACCAAAGAGATGGTTGATAACCATGGGTCATGAAGCATATCAACAGAATTACTATATTAAGTATTCTGCAGTTTTAACAATTGTAGTGGATTTCATCAAAAAAATAATTATTGTGGGTTTGTCATGAGATTAATAAATCTAGCAATATAATGGTAACCGCCTTTTTTTTCTTCCTTTTAGTTTGAAGAGTCGCACCTTCATTTTGATTTAAGACCCGTAATATATAACTCACCAATTTCTTGGACAACTCATAAATTAGAAAGCATGAAATTATAGGCAATTTCAAGCCTAATGTACCCCTATGTGGGTGGCCCTAAACCCCTCCAGCCTTACGGAGCCCCAAAACCAGGGAAAAAAGAAACATGAAGCCTGTCGGAACCTTTAACAAGAATAAAATATTCCTCGTCCCTCCTACCATCAACAAGTTCACCACACAAGATATATATAATCCACTAAGCAAATATTCTTATTTTCCAAGCAGGGCAGAGAGCACATGTCAAAAAAAATCATAATTTATTCTTACCAAAGAAAAAAAAAAGCAATCAACCAAAATTAAACTCTAATTGGATGACCCAACCAGTCGATCAAACAGGTCGGACCTGGTCTGAGCCCGACCCGGAAGCCATTCGGGTCGGATCGGGTTAGATGCAATTATAGATTACTCCCTTCTACAATTGTCCTAAAAAACAAATATGGAAGGTGACTCGAAGACTCCAGAGACTTCTGCATGTTAAAAGCCGACCGAAACCCTTCCCTTGAACCCTGACCGCTCCCCACTCATTCCAAGCCTTAAACCTTCGAAAGCCTCCAACATCTCCGAACGCGCGGCCAAGAGGAGCGGTAGGGAGAGAGAAAGAGGGGCAAATGCTAGGGGCTTCGAGGCGATCCGTCTCCGCCGCATTGCGCGCCGGTGGGGCGCGACACCGAGCCCTGGCTCCCGACACCACCACCTCTTTATCCTCCTCCGCCTGCCCGTCCTTCCCCAACCCGGTATGCCGAGATTCCGAATTCCTTCAATCGTTTTTATGATTTCTCTCGCTCTCTCTCTCTCTCTCTCTCTCTCTCTCTCTCTCTCTCTCTCTCTCTCTCTCTCTCTCTCTCTCTTTCGACCACGATTTCTTTGATCTGATATGTAAGAGTCGATTTCTTGACTTTATTGTAGTGTATTTTCATTTTCTTATGAGTGGTTTTATTTTTTAAATGGAGGCTTTATATTAGGTTATTTCCGTTTTGGTTCTTTTTCTTGCTTATTGAATGGAATAGCTTTTGGGTGGCTTGGTGTAGTTTACTAGCTGAATCAACTTTTGTTATCGTGATGATAAGGGACTTGATTGGTTTCATTTGGAATTTTGAAGCCTTTCTTCATGTAATTAATTTTAAAAAAAAAAGATTTGGTCTCTTCTTCAACTATATTTAGCTTATGCCGTATTCGTTTTCTTCTTATATCTGTGTAAGCAATGGGAATGAAATTCAATAAAATGGTCTGTATTTTTTATTTTCTTTTGTGTAACGGTTTTTGCAATATGAACAGTGTGATCCCCATTAACTTTGATAACGTAAGTATGCTTTTTGATTATGTACAAATGAATCTTCTTTTTTTACAGTACAAAGGAATCATTTTTAGGTGAATATATGGAAATGGAGTTTGACCAGCTGATGGGAATGTATTAGAATGATGTCAACGGGTGGAAGAATATGAGAAATCTTCTTAATGAATCATGTATAGAATGTGAATAATTGTGACTCTTATAATTTTTTTTACTTTTACTGTAACTCGTTACCATAATTTGTGAAAGAGATCTCATTATTGTTCATTGAAGTTCCAAATTATTATAAGCAGGGAACCTTTAGAATGAATAGAATGCAGGAATGCATGCAATCGTCAGTTTAAGTTCTTATATTTTGGTACTTTAAGATATTATGGAGCATGTTTTAGATTACATTTCCCATTCTGCCTCGCTGTCGGTCTAAATCTGAACAATTGTGTTTTATTATATTGATTTTTGTACTTTTAACAACAGATAACCAAAAGCTTTTTCTTTTTCCCTTATGCTAGACTTTTGGTGCTTGAGTGGAATTTTGGATCATTAGAGCTATATATTTTTATTTCGTTCTTGTTTTGTCTATATCTGATGACAACTGCAGCATCTTTTTAACTGACATTTTGCTATCTCCCTTACTTGTAATATGCTCATTGTGCTAAACTAGATAATAGATTATTGGTGTCTCCAGAAGTTAGTGTGACATCTCAATGGATTAAATGTGCCTAACCAATGCTGTGTGTTTTCTTCTTTCTTTTAGTTAACGGAGAACAAGGACAAACTTCCTCAGTTTCAAACTAGATGGTTTTCTATGTTTTCTGCACCAAAAATCAATGACCCAAACCATCCAACGCATCTAAATATTCGAAATGACATTCTTATTAGCAACCGTCATGAGTCGACTGCTGCAGCAGCTGATACATCCAATCCACCTTGTGAGAAATTTGAGTACCAGGCTGAGGTATATAGTCCATTTCTAGAGTCGAGATTACTTCTTCAGCTCTTGTAGTTGTAAAATATTGCTGGGCTCCAACATTTTTTCTTGGTTTTGTATATGACAGGTTAGTCGCCTCATGGACCTCATAGTTCATAGCTTATACAGTAACAAAGAAGTATTTCTTCGGGAGCTGGTTAGGTATGTGGAATTTCACTGTATACTACTGTCACTTAAGAGATGCCTCCTTTTCAATTAGATTTTTTATTGGAAAATCAATTTGATATTTTGGTCGTATTAATACTTTTCTTGCTGTATAAATTCTAATCTTTTTGCATGCTTGTTGCTTAATTGTTAAGTTAATTTGTCCCAGAACAGTGAATTTTCAGAATAGTGTAGCTAGGCACAATATTTTACATGCTCATATTGAAGACCAATGCACTGTTTTCATCATGCAATATATCATGTTTTAGCTGGTGTAAAATGGCCCATGGTGGTACAAACTGATTTCTTGTACATTACCTAAATGTTAAAATAAATGTTTTTCTTAGCAAGTTAAATATGCATGAATGAGACTTTTTCAGAGTATCTGAAGGTTTTTAAGTTTATTTTCATAATAGACATCTACTAGTGGGTATCTTGTCCAAACTCTTGTGGTCCTAATTATTTTTCTTGCAATTTTTTTTCATGAGCAGCAATGCAAGTGATGCACTTGACAAGCTACGGTTTTTGAGTGTTACTGAACCTGAACTTCTGAAGGATGCTGTTGATCTTGACATCCGTATCCAAACTGACAAAGACAATGGTATAATCACAATTACGTAAGTTTTCTTTTTCAGTTGCAATTATTGGCAGCATGCTTGCTCTTCTTGTATGCCAAAGAGATATCTTCAACATGTTTTTGTACCTTTTTCAGGGATACTGGTATTGGTATGACCAGACAAGAACTTGTTGACTCTTTAGGAACTATTGCACATAGTGGAACAGCGAAGTTTCTAAAAGCGTTGAAGGTATGATGCACCAATTGATGCCCTTCATGTTTTGTCTGTTGACATCAATTGATTCACATGGTTAATACCTATATTTGAGTCTTCAACCACAGGAGAGTCAAGAAGCTGGTGCTGACAGCAATTTGATTGGCCAATTTGGTGTCGGCTTTTATTCTGCATTCCTTGTTTCTGACAGGGTATATTCTTAACCAATCTTCTTCTTTTTTCTAGCATATTTTTTTTTCCTGATTCTAAATTATGCAGCAATAAATGTTTTATAGCTGTAAATTTCTTGAGACTTTTTTTTCAAGTTCATGTTCATGCACTTGTAGTAAATTATTTGTTTGTTCTTTTTCTTACTTTTACTGATTGCTGTATCTTTGACCTACAGGTTGTTGTTTCAACGAAAAGCCCAAAATCTGATAAGCAATATGTGTGGGAGGGAGAGTCTGGTGCTAGTTCTTATACGATTCGAGAGGAAGCAGACCCAGCAAAACTCCTTCCAAGAGGGACCCGTCTCACGTTGTACCTTAAGGTCTCTAATATACTTGACTAATTGCTTCCAACTGACTGCCATTATTCCAAAATTCGTATTCTAATATCTCCATTCTGTTCATTTATCAGCATGATGACAAGGGTTTTGCTCATCCTGAAAGGATTCAGAAACTTGTGAAGAACTACTCCCAATTTGTTTCTTTCCCAATATATACATGGCAAGAGAAGGGCCTTACTAAAGAGGTAAACAGCATTTGGCAAAAGTTGACATTACTTTAGCACATTGTCTACCTGAAAACAAGTGAAAAAGAAAAATCTGAATATAAGGTTTTGTGGCTATATTCTGCTAGTAATGAACTATTCATAATTCCTTTCTTGTATTTTATTGTTTACATCAGATTGAAGTTGATGAGGATCCTGCTGAAGCTAATAAGGTTGGGGAGGAAGATTCCAAAGCTGAGGTAAGTGCGTGGAATTTTCATGTTGTATATTGTAGCTATATCTCTATGCTTCTGATGTTGTGGTGGTAAACTGATTATTATCTAATAATTTATTTGGGTTCGATCATGATATTCATATAGAAGAAGAAGAAGACCAAAAAAGTTGTGGAGAGGTATTGGGACTGGGAGCTTACAAACGAAACCCAGCCTATATGGGTGAGTATGATTTTTTTTTTTTTTTTTTTTTTTGCAATAAATACTGAAGTTTTTTGATAACAATGCTCCCACACACACACACACACACACACACACACACACACACATATTCTCCTTTTCCTTTCAAATCAAGTGGCATATATTCATATTCATGCTTGTGTGCAGCTTCGCGCGCGCACACACACACACGCACACATATTCTCCTTTTCCTTTCAAATCAAGTGGCATATATTCATATTCATGCTTGTGTGCAGCTTCGCAACCCTAAAGATGTCACTACTGAGGAGTACAATGAGTTCTACAAGAGGACTTTCGATGAATACTTGGATCCTTTGGCCTCGTCCCACTTCACCACAGAGGTATGCCCCTTGTTTTTCTTTTTTCTTTTTCTTTCTTTTTTTTTTTTTGTGCACATGAGTGTTTGGTAAAATAAAGGTTTGTTGAGTGGGAAGGTACTAAAGTTGAAAGATTATCATATCTGATGTTTCTTTGATTGGTAGTGAGACATTGCTGGTTTATGTGCTGCTACCTTGACTACACATAAAGTAATATGGTAATGCAGAGTGACATTTGCGTTTGTCATGAGTACATGGTCTCTGATCTGATGGATTAATTAGTTGGCTCCCTGTCATAGTCCAATTATCACACCATTGCATGTATGATAGTATAAAATTTTGCATCCAAATTTTGGCAGTAAAAAGTATTTTAAGAAATCAAGGATTTAAGAGGTACAAGGGCTTTGCTGTATAAAGATTGTAGACTTCTATAACCTTGAATTACAAGAAAGTATCATATTACATTGATGTTCCCTTGTGTTGGAAAATTATTCCTTCTAGAAGAAATTAATGTATACGAGAAGATTTTGCTCATTAAGTTCTGTTTTCTTATGAGATCTCCTAATCCTAGGTTCATATGCTAGGCCATGGTCAGGAGTGTGCAAACGCCTCTAACTAATTTCTTGCTACTGTATCGTCTTGTTCCTGTTCAAGTAAAATACCCTTGGAATGCAACTTCTTCATGTTACCATCTGCATGGGCCTGTTCCCTGACATACATACACACGTGTATGCTTGGGTTCTTTTCTGTTTTTGGTGCACACCTGCATACCCTCACATGTACATGTGCTCTGATTTGCACCTAACAATACTTTATGTGATGTCCTGGTTGTCCTACTGAAACTTTTATTGTTATTTTGGCACAACTTGATGTATTGTTTCTCTAAGCCTCTTCATATTACTTATTTCAGGGTGAGGTGGAATTCAGATCTATTCTTTTTGTTCCTGCCACAAGAAAGGATGACATAGTTAACACAAAGACGAAGAACATTAGGCTTTATGTCAAGCGTGTATTCATATCCGATGATTTTGATGGAGAACTTGTAAGAAGGATGTTCACCCCTCAATATATAGTCTTAACAGTTTTATTTCTTTCATTTTTGTTTGAGGAAGTTCATTTTCATCTGTTTGGTTGTTCAGTTCCCAAGATATCTGAGCTTTGTCAAAGGTGTTGTTGATTCAAATGACCTTCCACTGAATGTCTCACGTGAGATCCTTCAAGAAAGTCGGATTGTAAGAACATTTGCTGGATCTGTTGAATCTCAAGATATTCTTCACCTTCTCCTGAACATGTTTGGCATCACCCATGCTTATTATATTGGTTGCTCTCTATTATTGTCTTGATAGGTGCGCATCATGAGAAAGCGGTTGGTGCGCAAGGCCTTTGATATGATACTGGGCATTTCTCTTAGTGAAAACAAAGAAGTAAGATATCCTTTTTATTTGCTTTCAAACTAATTTGTGGGTAGTTCTGCTGTTAAGGCTGCATTCTGTCAATTCAGCATCTGGTCTATGTTTCTCGCATGCCCCAGTTCTCAACATGGTTGAGCAATCTTTTTTTCTAATGTATCCGTGTTTCAATATCTCTATTTTTCCCACTTACTTTAGGACTATGAGAAGTTCTGGGACAACTTTGGCAAATTTCTCAAATTGGGCTGTGTGGAAGATCAATCGAACCACAAACGCATTGCTCCACTTCTTCGGTTCTTCTCTTCTCAGAGCGAGGAAGAGTTAATTAGCTTAGATGAATATGTTGAGAATATGAAACCAGAACAGAAGGATATCTACTACATTGCAGCAGACAGCTTGACAAGTGCAAGAAATGCTCCTTTCCTAGAGAGACTTCTTGAAAAGGATTTTGAGGTATGTTCATACTGTTGACGTTTATTCTTCTCATGGATAGAACAATTTATCATATTTGCCTATGTGCCATGATTTTCTTTAGTTTTTGTCACAACTCATGCTTTGTTTATTAATCTTTCTCCTTTGATTTCCTTTGTTGCAGGTGCTATTTTTAGTTGATCCCATGGATGAAGTCGCCATCCAAAACCTGAAGTCCTATAAGGAGAAGAACTTTGTTGATATCAGCAAGGAAGACTTGGACCTAGGTTAGTTATTACTTCCTTTTCATTTATGATCAAGCATGGATAATTGTTCTTTTTAGTTTGTGAAGCTCTCTTGTTAGCCACATCAATGGTTAGTGACAATCATAGTTTTTCTGTGGCCCCCTGTATAAATTACATAGTCAAGGTTTTATGTCCTAGTAGGAGGGGGGGGGGTGTTCCGATTGTCCTATCCCATTCCTATGAGAAAACAGGATTGGTAGGCTCGGGATTGAAACCCATCCACATAGGGAGAGAGGAAAGAGGAAAGAAAGGAAGGAAAGATGAAAATAAGGAAAAAGTGAAAGGAAAGAAAAAGAAGAAAAATGAAGAATGGAAAGAGAAAGAAGAAGAAAAGGAAAAAAGAAAAAAAAAGAAGGAAGGGATAAGGAAAGAAAGATAAAAGAAAGGAAAGAAGGGAAGGTAGAAGAAAAAGAAAAAAAATAAGGAAAGAAGAAAAAAGAAAGAAAAGAATTGGGGGGAGAGATGGAGGATATCTACTGGGTCACATGATCGAAACTGCTATCGGGACAGGATGGGACAGCGGGGCATCCCATTCCATGGGGAAACCACGAACACTTCTGTGTCCCCTGGGATTTAAAACTTTGTACATAGCCACATCAATTGTTAGTGTCTCATGCATTTCTTGTAGATCGAAAACTATGAAAACTATTACACGTGTCATATTATATAAAGGAAGTCTTGAATTTTGGAGTACGTTGGATTCTAGCTATGAACTTTTTTTGGACAAACATGTCCTGAGGTTAATCTAAAAGTACCTTCGCTTGTCAAGGGAAAAATAAGGAAGGAAAATGAGCTTCAAAATCCAAACCTCATGTCAAACAGTCCCATAAAGGAAAGAAATCCCAAGTCCCTGGTTAATAGGGTTTTTTTTGTTTCCCTTCAAGCTATATTTTGAATCTTGTCGCCCACCTTGTAAACTTTTTTTCCAAAACACAACCTAGATACTTAGAAAATGGATCTTTATCAATAAGACCATGAATCCACAAGCTGAAGTTGAGGATAGACTCCATTCCGTTCACAACAATCAGCTTAGAATTTGCTATTGCCATTCTTGGATCAATGTTTAATTTTCCTTCATATACTTTTATTAGTTTATTCTATTTTTATTATGTCTATTTTTACATTTAAGCGCAATTTATTATTTTATTCTATTCCCTATATTTGTTTTTGCATATTAATATTTTTCCTCCCACATAATTACACGTGGTGTTTTGCTAGTATGCATATTACAACTTACAAGCTGCTAATTCAAGCTTCATTGAACTACCACCTGCCTATTATGTTAAATGAATGTTGCTTCAGTTTCAACTAATTGCAGTGTGTATCTTCTCCACTTTGAGTACCTGAACTTGTGTACTAAGCACTAAGTTGTGACAACCAGTGTTGTCAAAAGCGCTAGGTGCTCTTAAGGCAACAAGACCTCTTATTGCCCAAGGCTCTAGACACTCGCCCAAGTAAAGCGAAGTGCTACTAGTTTAAAAGAAAGTAGCTACTTTACATCAAAAAAAAAAAAAAAAAAAAGAAAAGAAATCACAAAAAAAATTATCTTAAATCAAGAGTTTCATTCCAAAAATTAGTTGTATGCATTATAATTAACAACAAAGTGTCATGATATATGCCTATGCATTGCAATCAATGTAAAACTAACAAAATTTGTTCGTGAAATAAAAGAAGCAAAAGAACATCAAAGTATAAGAGCTCTAATCTTTATTAAGATGCACTATACATCATCTATGTTCTCATCTCCTTTATCACTAGATTTATAACCCTCAATTTCCTCTTTTGTTTCCTCTGAATCAGCTTCTTCCTTTTCAACATTTGCTATTCTAGAGCTTGAAACCTTTCCATTTGCTTTTAATCTTGCTTGTTGCTTGGTGTATGTCCTCATATTTTCTCCAGCCCTAGATGCCCTTGCGACATCATGCTATGTCAAATTATTATCATCAAACACCAAATCATCTTCTTCTGCATTTGAAGTGTTGGCACCCATCTCTTCAATTAACCATTCATTACTATCATCAGTGTCATTTAGAGAGATGGGGTCAATGATATTTCGCATATCCTGATGAGCCTTAAGAGCTTGATTGTCCTTGACATATACTAGATCATGCAATTTTTGATGCTGAAGTTTATTTCTTTTCTTAGTGTGGATCTGGTACATGAGTTTAAGAATAAAATTAATATTTGAATATGTCTGCTTGCCATACTAGTTATTAGATATTGAAAATTTTCTAGTTTAACAAATACAAGTCTTAAAATGTATTTACATGCTCAAACACGCTTCAGTTATGTTCACAACCAGCTGCATTGCAAGTTAAACTCAAAATTTTGATAGCTAATTATTGCAGATGTGGGGTTGAATTTCCAAATAAACTCCACCACTTGGCTGCAAAGTTATAAACAATTATTAATTACTTGCTTGTCTACTAGAAAGCATATTCAGATTTTAAAACCAAGCAAGCATATTATTATCTGGAGCTTTTGTGTTTCTTGATCTAATTGCCGGAGGAATGCCAAAGAGACCCTCACCTTTCTCATATAATGACAATTTAGTCATAATTTTATCTTGCACATTGGTACTTGAGACTAATCTTTGTATACACTGGTACAATCCATTAGTAATTTCTTCATCAAACTCAATAGTTGGATTCCTATAAAATAACTCTGGATTTAAGAAGAGACCTGCTGCATGCAATGGACGATGCAATTGACATTTCTGTCTTTTGTCAATGATTAAAAATGTCTTTATACTTCTCTTCATTGCCATTGAAGGCCTTTTGGATGGCTTTTTTAGCTCTATCCATAGCTTCATATGTGCATCCCATGGTTGGCCTCTTCTCATTATCAGCAAGTCGACGAACTCTAACAAGAGAGCCCATAACCTTAAAGATGTAAACCAAAAGGTTCTAA
Organism: Cocos nucifera; assembly: GCA_006176705.1. Taxonomy (NCBI): domain Eukaryota; kingdom Viridiplantae; phylum Streptophyta; class Magnoliopsida; order Arecales; family Arecaceae; genus Cocos; species Cocos nucifera. Next base: position 602,943 of record QRFJ01000369.1, read on the forward strand.
AATGAAGGCATCAAAACAATCCCAACTGCCCTTTTTCCTTTTGAATCTTTAGTCCATTTACTCTTCATCCATTGCTCTGGTGTGAACATGTTTCTAAGATTGTGCTTTTTGCTTGTAGACCGGTTGTAATGTGAGAAAAGTAGTTGTAAATTGAGTGACTCCATATCTAATCAATTGTTTCTTTTTTGTAAATTGCCTCATCATATTCAAAGTACTAATATGGTTGTAAATAAAGCCAATAAGAAATATTGAGTGACTCCATATCTAATCAATTCTTTCTTTTTTGTAAATTGCCTCATCATATTCAAAGTACCAATGTGGTTGTAAATAAAACCAGTAAGAAATATTGCTCTCTCTAGTGTCCTCTTGATTTGTGGAATCATCTCAATATCTTCTATCATGAGATTTATGCGATGAGCTGCACATGGAGTCCAACAGAAATGTGGTCTCTTTGCTTCTAGTAACTTGTCTAATGCCAAAGGAAAAAAAAAACTTTTGTCACCATATGTTCCTGTAAATTAACATGAATAATGAAAATATAAAAGTAAAAAAAAAAGTAATTATAAAATTTTAATTATTGGTACCCACCAGTTCCCGCAAAGTTACTTCCATTGTCGGTTACTGCTTGAACAACATTTTTCTCTTCAATCCGCTTTCACAAAACTATCAAGCAACTCAAAATGTTTTGTCTCCAGTTTTCATAAAAGAGGATGCATCAAGAGATTCCATAAACATTGTTCCTATTGGACAATTCACTAAGAAAATTATCAAGGATCTTTGTCTTCTATCAGTCCATGAGTCAGACATAATAGAACCATACATCCTTGTGGCCCTTCAACAAATCACTTGTATAGTCTAACTCCCTTTTAAGTAGTGGGACTCTCAATACATGATAGGATGGGGGTTTTAAATTCGGACCATACCTCCCAATAGCTTTGACCATCCACTTGAAGCTATCTAAATAGGCATCATTGAATGTTATACCTGCTTGATAAAATAAATGGGCTATGTATTGAATTGTTCGAGCTCTTGCCTCTTTGTCACATGCATCATTTATAATTATCTGCTTAAGCTTGCCTTCTTTTCTTGTTTGAACAACTCTCTCTGGCTTTTGAATCATAAACATATCCATGGGCCTTTTTTTGTTGCGAAGCCTTGGTCTTTTTGTTACTTCTCATTTCTATTTCAATTTTCCCACCCTCTTTTACCATTGAAATTCAGTTCATGTACGTTATCTTTTTCATCAATATCATCCCCAATTCCAAAGTCATCATAATCAGGCAATGAACCAAATGATTCGATTTTCTGTGTTTTCCTCTCATTCATATAACTCTCCAATTCTTCCTTAACTTTAGGAGGACATTTTTGGCATCCTACTGCATTTTTGAACTTCCCCACTTGATGTTGTTTTGCTCGAAATATTCCACCTTTAGTTGTTTTTTCACAGAATACACTAGTTACAGAATTGGGATCTTTTGGATTTTTCAAATAGTTATATTTCCAACCAAAATCCTTCTTGTTATTGCATGAAGGTCCCTCTATTGTCATTCTTTTTCTCTATCTTAAAAAAAATGAATTCTGAAATATGTAATCTGAATTTTGGAATTAAAAAAAAGACAACATAGAGTAACAAAGTATGGACCAAAAACAGAGAATCATAAGTAAAAAAAAGAAGAAGAAGAAAGTATACCATCGGCAGCCCAACATCATAGTATGAGCAGGAAACCAAAAAAATAAATAAAAAAATGGAGAGAGACGAAGCATAGGTTTGCTGGCTGCTGTCCAGAGAAATAGAAAAAAACAGCCTGACAGCATGGAGAGAGAGAGAGGTGTGAATTGCAACTTTGTTGCCTCGAAACAAAACAAAAAACAAATAGAAGAGAGAGAGAGAGAGTAATCGTTGCTGCCCAGAGAGGGAAGAAAAAAGACTACAAGAAGGGATGAGAAAAGAATGGGAGAAAGAGAGAGATGATAAAGAAATAAAATAAAATAATACTTGGTTGCTGGTTTTGTGAGAAAGAGAGCCTCTTTCTTTGGTTTTGGTGGTCCTTTTCTTGCAAGGTTTTGAAAACCAGTACCGGTGACCGGTATTGGTGATCGATATCGATCGGTTCGGTACCATACCGACTGTAGGACTGGCATGCCAATTGTTTTTTTGGGTTTTTTCCTCTTTATTTTGACCGGCATGCCATTTTTTTTTGATTTTTTTCTCTTTTTTCTTTGGGAAGGGGGGCCCAATCAAATTTTTATGGATTATTGAATGTTTTAAAGCCCAAGATATTTAGTGGCATTAATTAATGTTCGTATCACTCTGATAGATCTTTAATTGTGTGATACGAATCTAAGTATGACATTATGTCATTATGCATCCTAAATAATCAATACATTGATTAGATATTATTGGATTCTAAAATGCTTAAATCAATTAACAAATATAGAAATATTCAATACGTATCGATCATCAGAATCTAGTCGACTGTCGATGTTCATAAATAGCAGGATCATTTATATAATCAGGAAAAACATCAGTCCATCCCTCTAGCTAAATAGCATTATAATCCTTTGTGCTCATTCCATAAGATAGGCGTGTTGGATCATAAGTCATCCTCGATCTCTTACTGAGGTTCGATTCTGAGAGGTATCCTCGGATTAATAGCATGGTTGTGAAGGGGCCCATCCAAACATACTAGCAGCAAATTTCGATTCGTAAGATGCTCCGGGCTGCATAGGATAGTAGCCACTAGAAAATGATGTATCTGATGCACCATATCCATATCCATATAAGGATTATAGGCTGTTTGTGGCTATGGGTAAGAGGATCTAGAATTTGAGAATGAATCTGATACATCTGTGGATCCTACTCCACGTGAAGGTCAGCTATAGCTACATCATGTCTTGAACGATCTCGTGGAGCTCGTCGTCTGTATGAAATCGTATCATCGCGGACTCTACTAGTTTGTGTACCGTGGTCTTTATCTTGTGTGGTGCGTAAACTGAGACTCACTAATGAATTAAAGATTACCAACTAGTTGTCTTATGTCCTTTGGTCCCTTCATGATCATCAGATCCATGACTAGCTAAAGAACTACTATTATTGCTTTGTTTGGTGTATGAATCTGGGTGAATCGAATGCTTCCTCTATTAGGGCTGCAAATGCTTTTCCTTTTCTTTTGTTTCTATGCACAGCAACTGCCTGCCCTCTCATCATGTCTTGCTTTGGTTGCCAAGGTTGTGAGGGTGGATGTTGTGGCATATTAGTTAGAGGTCTATATGGAATGTTGTTGCTTGCCCATTGAAAAGCATCCACCCCAGCCTCGTTAGCAGCTGGTCATGGAGGCGATCCTGGCTCATCAAGCTTTGGCTCTTGCTGTTGATTCATAACTCATTCAATCATCGGATCTTCATCTTCATTAACAAAATCACTCGTAGTCAGATTTGAGTACTTCAGCTGAAATTTCTTAATGCATTTGAGCCTCAACCTCAAATTGTAGTGCACATATACAAGATCATCAATAACATTTTTGCTTTAGATGGTTCCTCTAGTTGTTGTGGATAAGAACAAAGGTCGACCAATTGTGCTTATATCCACTCGATGAAACCATTCGGGAGAGGATCTTAACGGCAAGATGCTTCAAATTTCATGCGGATCCACCAAAATGCACCCACCATTCAGCTGCAAAATTATTGAAATTTAGTAAAATTAAAAGAAGATTGAATATGTCAATATGATAATTGATTTATTAATACATATCTGGATTCATCTTTAATTTGCTTCTGGCCGTTACATTACTTCTAAATGATTTTGTGCCTTTCCTAAATATTTTCATTTGTAAAAAAAATTATTTGTTATGATGCCTTGTTGAAGATACATCTAAGTTAATAAACATCACTAAACTTGTTTAAAACACATAGCCACGATGTGTGGTTGGACTTCGTCTTGTCTATTACATTTCGTAAGGTAGAAAAAAGCTCTTCATCCATGCCAATTTTAGATATGGAGTACTAAAATCTTGGATTCAAATAATAAGTTGCACATAGATTTTCATAATTGGTTAAGTTTATTTATACATTTTCAAAAAGTTCTTGATTTGCTGCATGCCTGCCAGATGCAACTCCCTACCCATTGGATAGCTCCATTGATAGTCGATCCTGATGTACTCATCTGTATGTTGTGGATTTACTATTTTGATTTGTTCTTTTGTCCTCTCCATCATATAATACAAGAAGCCCATCCGGGGGTATCACTTGGCCCGCTGTTAGAATGACAATCTTGTCACTAAGCTCTCCGCATTGCTCCTTTCAGTGCGTCTTGACGTATCTGCTTTGTTGCCACTCATAACTGATAAACATCAGATGCAACTGTACTTTCTTATCAATCAGGCTATTAGGTGCTATATAATTGGTAGCAAACTGTGTTAATCTTGATCTCAATATATTGCCCTCTGCGTAATGCCGCATCAATGATAGGACTCATGTATGGTTGTAGATGAATTTGGTGATGCTTTGCTAACTCCACTATTCTTTGCACTCTACGAATCTTTTCAATATTCATCAATATCGGATCAATATAGTGTGCAACACATGGGGTCTTGAAAATATGCTGTCGCTGCTCTATCAACATCTCCTGCAGTCCTATATTGTGGTCCATTATTTGTGATAACCTGTACGACATTCTGCTTTACTACTTGATCAATCATTTCTTCCGTTAGAGGATGTAGTTGGTATCGTGCACATCGGGTGAAGCATCAATAGATTTATGAAAAAATATTCTTCCATCACAATATGTCAAGAAATTATGATGCTTCGTCTAGTAGGATTAGTCCAACCATCACACATCACAGTCGATCCATATACAGGCCACTTGCTCTAATATCAGGCAATCTATTTTTCTAGATCTTCTTTACTATTGTTAAGAAGTTCATCATGGATATCTTTTGGTCCTAGAGGATCTACACTTGGATTGGTAGTTTGTATAGATGATATGGTAGAGCGATAATATGTTCGTTAGGATATGACTGAAGTGAAATCAAGATCTAATAGCTCACCACATATTGTTCTTCTTATCTTTCCTCCACATAGCATCAATTTTCCGTTGCTTGCAATCTCTACTAGGAAATGCATGTGGATCCAAGTTGTGGATGGTGGCTCATGTTGGAATCTCTTTAGTGGATTTTTTTTCTACTGCCAAATGCTCCCAACATGGATGCAAGACGGCTGGTGTCTTTATTGGTGGGCTTTCTAACTGAGAATGTTCTCCTAAATCGTGACTCAGACTTTGCTGCGGTACTTTCTGAGCTTGACCTGCTCTCATAACTAACGATTGAAATCGAGCTCTATGCATGGCTACGTCCTTTAGCTGCCATTGATCATTCAAGCTCGTTTGAATAGCAGTCTCGATCTATATCTACTCATCATCTAGAACAGATCTTTCTTTTAACTCTCTGGAGTGATAAGGTGGCACTGTTGCTCGACGGTCCATCTTTATCTTCGTCAAATTTCTTTCTTTCGCTGCTTTAAAATCAACAAAGTGCTTCTTCATCAATTGATGGATCTCTCGTGGACACTTACGGCACAGATATATCCGAATAGCTATCAGTCAAATGCTTCTTCAACAGTGTAACTCAAATTCTATGTTACATCATTTATATCTCCAATGATGCTGATCTGAGAGCATCTCACTATGCTTCTAACCAATGTTATGCTATGGATCCTTCTTTCTCGATGGATCCATTTTTGAAAATTAATAAGCACATCACTTTAATAATTACGTAAAAATGATAGATTTAGTTATCTATTTTTTTTATATTTTTAAATTATTTAATTATTTTTAATTATTTTAAAAATAAAATATATTAAAAAAATTAAAAAAATAATGAAAAAAGTATTTGATCTTAGATCAATGTAGAATCTTATCATGGATGCTACATATAATTTTTTTAGGGTGGACATGCATAAAATGCGGCTCTTTTCCAAATTTAGTCTTAGGCCACTATATGCAAGGTGCGTTAAAATTTTGATAAATGGGCACCAAATTTATGTCGAAAGTAGCTTACAAGTCTTTAAACTATAATATAATTTTTTATTTAATTTTTAAAATTTATTTTTTATTTCAAATATATATTTTTAATTTAAAAAATTATATACTTAATGAAAATTAATGATTTTAGGTATAGATCATCTATAGATTTTCAACATATATTAAAATCATATATAAAAAATTATTGACATGTTTTTCTCTTGTTTTTTCATTTTTCATGAATTTTTTTTTAAAAAAGAGAGGAAAAGAGGAAAGAGAGTGATGGGAATTAGGGTTTACGTACATATTCAAGGAGAAAACGCCATTGAGAAATTCTAATCCTAATTTAATTTTGTGGGTTTATTTAGGTTGTTTTATTTTATTGGGATTCTTAATTTTTTTAGAACTTTGTAAGAGTCTTGTTATGGTTTAAGTCAATAATTTGACTTTTGATAGGATGTTTTTGGTTTTCTGTTTAAAAGCTCCACCTGTGTGGAGAAAGACAGATCTGAATGATTGTTGAATTGATTTATGAAATCCAAGCATTGATTCTGCTTTTTTCTTTTCAATTTTTTCTTTTCTTTTTTAACTTTATTCTTTGATTTTGTTCGTGGTTTACATCAATTTTGGTATCAAAGCTTCACAGTCTCCGATCCCTATCTTCTTCTCGATTCTACGATTTTCTCCACTTTTTCATCGCAGTCCCCTTCCCTTCTCGGTCTCTTTTTTTCTTGTTCGTCGCCTCCCAATCACCCCTTCCGATCGACGGTACGAAAAAAAATGGCATCATCTTCCCCGTCCTGTTCCACCCCCCTCCCTCTCTTTTGGTCTGAATCGAAGACCCATTGTTGGCCGACCATCATCGCCAACACCTCATCATCGCCGGCGATCATCATCCTTTTGTATCTCCAGATTCTTGATCGGGTAGGAGGCTTGGAGCGGTTGAAGGAGGCCGCCGCAACATCTTCCCGTTGCCCGATCGGTCGTTGAACGACTGCCCCTCCCCACTATGCTGCCTCTCGCCGTTGTCTGTCACCCCGATCGATGGCTGAGATGCTTGCGTCGAGCCCCTTTGCCATCTCCCCATCACAGCCCCCAGAGTCTCAATCGGGTGAGAAGCTTCGAACGATCCTCCCTCCCGTCGCCCCGCAGTCGGGCGACAACAATCTCCCTTTCGGTCGCCTCCGACAATCGCCACAACCACTGGAAGCTTGCAACCACTGTCGCGTCTATTGGGACGCCTGCACAAGCACCTCCGGCATCGGACGCCTGTGCCCCGGCACCGTCGGTCGCTCGCTGTCGTCGCCGTTTTGTCACACTGTTGATTGGTTGAAGCCCACTGCCCCCTTTCCCTCATTGGTTGCGAGTCCCAGGAGGCCGTCGGAGAAAATCAAGAAAAAAGAAGCGCACATCGTGGTCTATAGGCCGCGTGTTAACCGCGGTCTATAGAGACCGCCTGGACCTGGTCTATAGATGCATTCCATAGACCCCAAAAAAAAACTTGCGAGTTTATCCCTTGTCTTCAACCTGCAAGTGCCACAAGGTGAAAGGTGTAATCCTTCCACTGAATTTTGGATTTTTTTAAAATTTTTGGTAATTTAAATTGTTTAGGTCCTTAATTTTGCTCTTTGCCATATTTTTCTCACATATTTGCTGTTGCTTGCACCAAAAACCCATATATTTTGTCATTGCACGCACAAGAAAACATAGACATTACGTTTGACCTTACAATTTTATTGTGAGTATCATAGCAAAAATTTTAAGCATATATAATATTAAATTAATATTAAAATTTTTTATTATCATGACTATTGAAAATTTAAAAGAAGCACATACTGTCATGGAAAAAGAACTAGAATCTATTAAAAACACAAACAGCCTTCCAAGAGACTTTAAATTAGATATGCCAGTCTTTAGATCAACTTCACTTTGAGATTAGTGAGCTTTGTGCTATTCAAGTAAATAGCCATGTAGACATGGCAATCTCATAGGTCAGATATAATGCCAATTATCCCTAAGAAAGTCAAGAATAGGCAAACATGTAGAAGATCTTTCTAGTAATCAATTTATTCATCAATCTTCTTTATGAAATCTTAAGCCTATTGGAAGTCAGAGTCATGTCATGCACGCTAGTTAGACATCACCAATCTATACAACAACCCTTCCGATTACTCACCACTCGAATAATTTTGAGGGTTCTCATTATTTTAAAAAAAGATGAATATGATAAAGAAGGCTATGAAGGAGAAGTAGAGCCGCCACATTTCATATTTAGAAATTCGAAGCAGCTTACTAGGTATGTACAAAATGCTGAATAATTTAGATCCGAAAGACAACAAATTAGAACATATCCAAACAGATATGAAGATTTAGAAGAACCACTAAAAAGGATTGAAGTAGAAGTTGCTTCTTATGACGGTAGATTGGATTTAGAAGCTTTCCATGACTGGTTATTAGGTTGAGTCGTATTTTGAGTGGTATCATATATCAGATGCCTTGCATCTGCTTCACCAAAATAAAACTAATAGGATCTACCAAATGGTATTGGCAAACTGTTGAAAGGGATTTAAAGCGAGTGGGACATCTTCCTATAGTACTTTGGGAAGCAATGAAATTTAAGCTGCGTGACAAATATGTTTTCATTTATTATAAAAAATTATTAGATCAATGGTATACTCTTAGATAAGGAAATACTAGCATAGTTAACTACATGATTCGTTTTGAGGATCTACAATTAAGATGTGATATATCTAAGGAGTCATGGAAATTAGTTCTAAATTCATTAGTGGTTTACGAAATGATCTGAAAAGAGAAGTTTTCTTGTATTCACTAGATTTTGTAGGAGAAGCCTATCATAAAGTCCCAAAAATTGAGAAATTTCATAGAACTTTATTGTAAAGAAAAGTTTTTTTTTTCTAGTGAATGTGGGTAGTCTAAACCTATCATAGTCGTACAAGAAGTGTATCATAAATACTCCCTGTCCAGGACAAAATCCCATAGACACTAGGATCCGAGAACTTATGTCAAAGATATCTTAATTAGCTAGTTTGTCAAATAGTGTCATTATTGCCATGGAAAGGATCACATAGCTGCTAGATATCCACGTCGTACCCTGATCATAGAACCAGAATGTGAGGAGGCAATTTCAGTTGAAAATGTACTAGAAGATTTTAATCTTTTAGAACTAGCTAATTCTGAAGAAGAGTACGAGGAAGAATATGAAGAGTCAGGAGGTTAGGTTAATATCATGCGCTGTATGGTCACCACTCCTACAGATTCTTAAGCTTGAAAATGCACTAGTATTTTTCAGACATACGCACAGAATTGGGATAAGATATGTAAATTTGTCATTGATGGCGGTGGTTCTATGAATGTAGTATCTAAGTCTGCCGTTAATCAAGTAAAACTAAAATCTCAACCTCATTCTCATCCTTATAGAGTTGCATGGGTAGACAAAACGTCTCTCTCAATTAATGAATGTTGTCTAGTACTAATTAAAATGAGAGCTTATTCTGTTGAGATTATGTGTGATGTTTCACATATAGTAGCTAGTGTTTTATTAGGTCAGCCATGGATCTATGATGTAGATGTCCATAATTTTGGTAGAGAAAATACTTATGTATTTACGTATAAAGATAAGAAAATTAGGTTAAATCCGGTCAAATCTAGCAAGTCCCGATCTTTTAGAAAAGACAAGAATTCAGCTCAACCTCCCAAACAAAAAAATTATCATATTATAACTCATGAGGAATTTAAAGAGAGTTCAAAGTCTGGGGTTATGTTAGCAGTCATTGCTAAAAGAGAAATTCGATTGATCTCAAACACTAAAGATAATCCATCTCTTGAGATCGAGCTTATATTAGAAGAATTTAAGGACGTGATCCTAGAAGAAATATTAGATAGCTTTCCTCTTTTGAGAGACATTTAACGCGTCATTGATTTAGTTTCAGGATCATAAATACCTAATCTTTCACATTATAGGTTGAATCCTAAGGAACGTGAGGAAATAAGAAGACAAGTAGATGGTTTGTTACAAAAAGATTACATACGTTCTAGTCTTAGTTCCTATGCCGTACCAGCTTTTTTTTGACATCAAAGAAAGATGGTACATGGAGGATGTGTAGATAGCAGGACCATCAATAGAATTACTGTCAAGTATAGATTTTCTATTCCTAGGCTTGAAGATATGCTTGACCAGTTAGCTGGCTTTGTAATCTATTCTAAATTTGATTTACGTAGTAGATATCATCAAATTAGAATTCGACTTGGAGATGAATAGAAAACTATTTTTAAAATCAAGGATGGATTTTATGAATGGTTAGTTATATCATTTGGGTTATTCAATGCTCCTAGTATATTTATGAGATTTATGACTGAATTGTCGAGAGATCCTTCATTGGTAGATATTTAGTCGTCTATTTTGATGATATCCTAGTCTACAGTAGGTCTAGAGAAGGACACCTAGGTGATCTTAGAAAAATTTTTATTACTCCTGCTAAGTTATTAATCTTAAAAAGTGTTCATTCCTTCAGAGTCGAGTACTATTTTTAGGGTATGTCGTATCCTCCCAAGGTATCATGATTGATCCTGAGAAAGTGAAAGTAATTAGGGAATGGCCTGAACCAAAATTTCTTCTTGAGGTTTATAGTTTTCATAGTTTAGCTTCTTTCTATAAATGATTTATTAGAGAATTTAGTATCATTATGGCTCCTATCACGAATTGCATGAAGAAAGGTGAGTTTCATTTGACAGCTAATGCTGCCAGGGCTTTTAATGAAATAAAGCTTAAAATGATCGAGACATCTGTGTTGATATATCCTAATTTTTCAAAGGTTTTTGAAGTAGCTTGTAATGCATCAGGTGTAGGAAGTGGAGTTTTTAGTCAGGAGGGTTATCTTGTAGTCTATTTTAATGAAAAGTTTAATAAAGTTAAGCAAAAATACTTTATATATGATAAAGAATTTTACACTGTAGTTCAAGCTCTTAGGTATTGGCGGTATTATCTATTACCTAAAGAGTTTGTTCTATTTTCTGATTATTTATCCCTTAGATATATTCAGTTTCAGAAGAAACTTAGTGCTAGACATGTTAAATGGATAGAGTTTTTTTAAAATTATATTTTTGTCCTCAAACACCAAGTTGGTGTTGAGAATAGGGCCGCTGATGCATTAAGTAGAGTAATTATCGTCCTACAGTAATTGGTTTTGAGCGAGTAAAAGATGATTACCAGCATTGTCTTGATTTCGTTAATATCTATCAAGAGGTTAGTCAAGGAAACTATCAAGAAGATGTTGACTTTGTAATTAGAGATGATTATTTTTTTAAAGATTGTCATCTTTGTATACCTCGGACATCTCTACAGGTTTTTCTTGTCTGGGAATTTCATGCAGGAGGATTAGCAGGTCATTTTGGAGGCAATAAGACTGTAGTTATGGTTGAAGATAGATTCTACTAGCCATCTCTTAAAAAGAACGTAGCTAGAATCTTATTTTGGTATCGAACATATCAATTAGCTAAGGCTAGAAAATAAAACACTGAATTGTATACTCCTTTATTGATTCCTCATTATCCATGGAAAGATCTTAGTATGGATTTTATTCTTAGATTATCTAGAACTGCTAGGGGACATGATTTGATTTTAGTTGTTGTTGATAGATTTTCTAAAATGGTACTTTATTCCTTGGACTTTTGATGCTTCTTTTGTTGCCGAGTTATTCTTTAGAAAAGTTGTTAGACCACAGATTATCCACTTCAAGAGTATCTGATTGAGATGTCAAATTTGTAAGTTATTTTTGAAAAATCCTACGGAAATTATTTGGGACCACTTTAAAGTTTTCTTCAGCTTTTCATCTCCAAACAGATGGTCAAACAGAGGTTGTAAAAAGGAGTCTTGGTAATTTACTTAGGTGTCTAGTTGGAGATAAGCTTGAAATGTGGGATTTGTCATTGCTTACCGCAGAATTTGCTTATAATAATTCAGTGAATAGGTTTATTGGCAAAAGTCTTTTGAAAATTATTTATGGCTTTAATCCCCATCAATCCATTGATCTTGTTTCCTTACCTATGAACAACTATACTTCTGAGTCTACCACATCTTTTGCTAAACATATTAATGATATTCATTAAAGAAAGAAAGAAAGAAAAAAAGAAAAGGAGATATGGATCATAATTATGCCAAATAAATTATAGTGATTCTATGTTTCATCTTGAAGTACTTTTTTAATTTTTTTTGGGGCTTACGCACGATAATAAGTTTATTCGCGATACCTTCAATGTGATATCGATTCGCTTTGATATCACTTATGAGGGTTTAGTATCAAATTATTGTAGTAGGAAGAAGGAAGAGATAAAACAAGAAAAATAATCAAGTACGTGGATCAGTCTAAAGGCTTGTCTTTGTGGGGCATGCAAAGTTTTATTATGAAAAAGAAAAATAGGTACAGGAGAAGAATATTTATTTTCAATTCGTCGTACATAATTTTTTTTTCAATTAGAAGCTATCCTCATAAAAGCTCTCTAAGAATTCCAAGATCTTTAGAAGCTACAAGATGCTGTCTTCATAGCCTCCTTGCCGGATGCCATGCACCTGTTGTTTTTTCTTTCGCGGGCTGCATGTACTTGATGCTCTGCCAAGCTCCTCTCGGCGGCTGCTTGAGCTTTTCTATGTGCCTCCTAATCACCCCTTCCGATTGACGGTACAAAAAAAAAAAATTGGCATCATCTTTCCCATCCTGTTCCACCTCCCCCCCCTTCTCTTTCAGTCCGAATCGTAGACCCATCGTCGGCCGACCATCGTTGCCAACACCTCATATCATTACCGGCGATCATCATCCTTTTGTATCTCCTCCAGATTCCTGATCAGGTAGGAGGCTTGGAGCGGTCGAAGGAGGCCGCCGCAACGTCGTCTTTCTGTTGCCCGACCGGCCGTTGAACGACTTCCCCTCTCCACTATGCTGCCTCTCGCTGTCGTCCGTCGCCCCGATCGATGGCTGAGATGCTTGCATCGAGCCTCTTTGCCATCTCCTCCCCATCACAGCCCCCGGAGTCTCAATCGGGTGAGAAGCTTCGAACGACCCTCCCTCCCGTCGCCCCGCAGTTGGCCGACAACAATCTCCCTTTCGGTTCCTTGGTTCAGCTGTTCACTTGGAAACACCCCGTAAAAATCAAGTGGAGCCCGGAAAGATTTTGTGACAAGTGTTATTTCATTTATTTTTTAATTGTATGTTGATTAATGTGGGATCTCTTATAAATCATTGTTGCCAGGTGATAAGAATGAGGAAAAGGAGAAGGAAATTAAGCAGGAATTTACCCAGACCTGTGACTGGATCAAGAAGAGGCTGGGAGACAAGGTTGCTCGTGTTGACATTTCCAGTCGCCTTAGGAGCTCTCCATGTGTTCTGGTCTCCGGGAAGTTTGGCTGGTCTGCTAATATGGAGAGGCAAGTCTCTTATTACAATGCAGGTCCGCGCGACAGCAGTCATTATGAAATACATATTTAATTGGGTTTATGCTTTTGGTCAATTGCAGGTTAATGAGGTCACAGACCCTGGGAGATGTTTCAAGCTTGGAGTTTATGCGTTCAAGAAGGGTATTTGAAATTAATCCGGAACATCCTATAATCAAGGACTTGAATGTAAGTCAGCTATTATTTGCAGATAACACAATCATTTTCTATAAGATTTGAGGCTTGATTATGGAGCTCATACTTGGAAATATCTGTGGAAATGAAAAAAGAAATATTATAGAGTCAACTCTATCAAAACTGGACATCAGAATTGATTTTTAACCTTAACACAAACAATTTAGGTCCTTTACAGCTACATGTGGTATTACTTGTATCATGATTGTACCTAGAGATATCATGGAACCATATCGAGAAGCTCTCAATGACAATTATCAGGAGAGTGGAATTTGTCAATGTGCATATGCAAACAACCCGGCATTACTGAAATTTAGATCCTCAAATCGTTAATTGGTTTTATCTGTGGAAACGCAGGTTGCATGCAGAACTTCCCCTGATGATCCTGAGGCTCTGAGGGCTATTGATCTTTTATTTGACACGGCTCTGATTTCTAGCGGCTTCACTGTAAGTATTTATTTTCCATTAAGCCTATATTTCAGATACTTCCAACCAAGCTTATGTTTTTAGGATTTCGTGCGCATTTCATCTCCTATCAGTGTAAAACATCTTCACTACAGATCTTTCTATTAAGTCTCGATCGTGAGCTTTGACTAATGCTATCAAGTATCTTTCCTGCAATGCTTTTTAAACCTAAGTTTTTGTCTTCCAGTTAAGGTTTACCTCTGCTACTTGGTGGAAAAATAAACTGTCCAGTGAGCTAGAAAATTGGTCATCCGACCTTAGAAATTATGCAAATGGCTTAATTTGAGTTGGAAGTCTTTTTGGTTAGATAATTATTTGTATGGGGTCCACATGGATTTGAAGTGTAGAAGCTTAACTCAAAACAAAACTTTCAATCGCTTCAAGAATAAGCCAGGAGGCACTTGATTGATATAGCTGGATTGTAATTGAACTCTTTTGTGGGTATGAATTCTTTAGATTTCACTCCTGAACAGTCTTTTCCATAGGCTATTCAAGATTCATTCAAACTGCTTTTCATGGATTACTGTAAAATATGAAAAGAGTTTGTTTGAACATGCCGCCTCAAATTTCTCAGGCATTGAACTGTTGCTTGAATCTCGGTGGATGTTCTGTCCATTTCGTAGTTGTTTATGTTCTCTTTCTCATGTTTGTTTTTTTTCCCAGAAAAAGGTGGAAATTGAACTCAATTATGTAGTGCTACGGTGCACGCTAGTCATGCGTTCTGATTAATTCTGGGTTTCCAAGTTCTTGTTGTACTTTTAATCTCGTACCTCTACTATTGCAGCCTGATAACCCAGCGGAACTCGGTGGAAAGATATATGAGATGATGGGGACTTCTCTTGCTGGCAAATGGATGTCCGCAAACCCGGAGGTGCAGCATGTGCCACCACACCAGTCTGCCGGATCTCAAAACCCCGAGGCATTTGAAGCTGAGATCGTGCAAGAAGCCGGTGGTCAGAAATGAGAATCTTGCATGTTAGAAATTCTCCATGTTAGAGTCGGTAGTCCATCTTTTCACGATGCTTCAATTATAGAAAATTTTCGTGATCGATAAATAGATGAGTGAGTCATCAAAGAATGTAACATAACAGAAGTAAATGTCTCGGTAATCAGGCCTTTATTTCAGCGCTTTGGGACATGTTCCTGTCTTTGTTCCTTTGTGGAGAAGTTTTAGTGGTCTGATAGCTGACATTTTCATTGCATGTTCTACGAAGAAAGTTGGATGGACGTTGGTAATGATAGTTGATATATTCTTCGGGTGCTGGATGTCGTATTGGAGTTGCTTTGTGGGATTTCGTCTGTGTTGCTCCTCAACTCGTGGATGTTTTTTATACAAGCAACGCATAGCGCAACTGACCCAACAAGAAAAAAAAAGAGGGAAATTAGGGGAAAAAAAATATTACTAGCTATGTCAAATTAGCGGTATGAGCATGGAAATGGGTGCTATCATTAAAGAAAGAAAAAAAAAAAAAAAAAAAAAAAAAAGGAGATATGGATCATAATTATGCCAAAAAAATTATGGTGATTCTATGTTTTATTTTGAAGTATTCTTTTAATTTTTTTGGGGCTTATGTGCGGTAATAAGTTTATTCGCGATGCCTTCAATGTGATATCGAGTCGTTTTGATATCATTTATGAGGGTTTAGTATTAAATTAGTATAGTAGGAAGAAGAAAGAGATAAAATAAAAAAAATAATTAAGTACGTGGATCAATCTAAAGATTTATTTTTGTAGGGTATGTAAAATTTTATTATAAAAAAAAATATAGGTACAATATTTATTTTTAATTTATTATATATAATTTTTTTTCAATTAGAAGCATTTTCATAAAAGCTCTCTAAGGAGATCTTTAGAAGTTACAAGATGCTGTCTTCATAGCCTTCTTATTGGATGCCATGCATCTGTTGTTTTTTCTCTCATGAGCTGTATGTATTAAATGCTGTGCCAAGCTCTTCTCGACGGCAGCCTGAGCTTCTCTATGTGCCTTTCATGTCACACGTGCCATCCCTCTGCTCTACAGCACCTCAGTCCTTTAAATAGGATGGAAATTCTCTTCTTAGTAATTCAGAGGAGTTCTAACAGGGCTCTTTCTTCTAATATGAGTTGAACATGTTCTTGATGGAGTCTTGGAATATTTTTCGACCTTTAGATCATGACCGTAATCCTCCATGGTCGTTGGGTCCTATGATCCATGTGCAACTCCCGTAGATCCCTTAGATTAATCACAATCTGAGTCCAAACAGAAAAACCCCGTCCTGTTCTATTTGCCTTCGTCAAGTCGACTTGGTCAGGGATTGAGCTGGCTCGGCTGCATCTCGTCCGAACTCCTATTTTTGTTTGCCTGAGAGAGCCGGCTCGGCTGTGGTTCGAACCGGCTTGATCTCAACCCGAGCCAGCTCAACTGCCTGCGGATACTGATTCTCCTAAACTGTGGATAGAATTCGAAACGTCAAATTCTAACAATCTCTACCTCGACTCGACATTCGGCCTCTACATGACTTTGAGAGCTTGTGATCCATTTCACCCCTATGCCCTGAGGCACGCCTGTTGATCATGGATGGACAAACATGGGAGTCGAGCTAGACCGCTCGATCCCACCTCCATCATGGGCTGTGTCCACTCTAACTAAAAATCTGCTCGGAGAATTCTCTTGCGGTAATAGGAACTTCACTCTGCAACATCGCCTCTCGTCTTTCTGAGTCTCTCATCTCGTGCTGGATTCATCTCTACCTGGAGCTCCATCTGTCTTCTTCTTTTCCTCCAATATCATTCTATCGTTGTGTATGACCTTCAGAATTCCATCACCAGCTACCCACCTATAGTCGTTTGAATCCAGTCTGCTCAGTGAGATAAGATTCCGTCTGAAATTGGGTATGTATCGGACCTCTTCCAATCTCCTCACCGCACCATCATGTATTTTCTAGTTGACCATTTCGATGCCTCTGATCGCACAGCTCGATCCATTCATCAGATAAATAGTACCAGTACTACTATCTAGGGAGTCAAACTGCTCCTTTCTACAACAAACATGATATGTGCATGCAGAATTTAAAATTTATTGTTGGGAAGAACTAGATACCTCATCGGATATCTTCAGGACATTATTCTCTAACTCGCTACTGGCTGTCGTTGCAGTAGCCTTCGTCTGATCCTTGAGTTATGGACAATCCTTGACTCGATGTTTCAACTCGTCGCACCTGTAGAATCTGATCTTGCTTTGATCTATCTGAGAGAGCCAATTCGGCGAT
Organism: Cocos nucifera; assembly: GCA_006176705.1. Lineage (NCBI taxonomy): Eukaryota > Viridiplantae > Streptophyta > Magnoliopsida > Arecales > Arecaceae > Cocos > Cocos nucifera. The sequence continues at coordinate 620,311 of QRFJ01000369.1, forward strand.
GATTCGAGCCGATTCGATCTCAATCCGAGCCGGCTTGGTTGTGATTCGAGCTAGTTCAATATCAATCTAAGCCGGCTCGATGCTGTATCCAAGCCAGATCGACTGTCTATTGATATTGATTCTTCTCTGCTGTAGATAGAATTCGAGGCGTCAAATTCTAACATTCAAAATATCGTGTGTTGTGGAGTTTTCTGGTTCCCTCTTTGCTTTCTTTGTGGATTTCTGCTTTTCGATACTTTAAAGCGTGCCTCTCTTTTACCACCATGGCTCTTTTTGTAAGATACGGCTGCCACGGTTGCTTTCATCATTTTGCTGCAGCTATTATAACATCTAAATTGCTTGATCTATGGCATTTGTTATCGTTTCCATTGTGCTTATATTTTTGTCACCTTTCCAAGGTACGAAGCGTCTGGTTTCATATAAGTACTAGTAGTTGGTTGAATTTCTACACTTCGATCAATTCTGTCCATGTTCTCAAATTTTGTGAGATTTTCGACTAATTTTCTCTTATGGTTATGCATCGTTTTGTTGAATGTGCTGATCAAAGTGTAGAAATTCAACCAACTACCAGTGGGTCACATTTTTTCTCAGCTGATTGGATGAGCATGACTTGGGTGCTTTTTTGGTTGGGATCCAGCATGTAGCGACCTCACAGCCTAGTACGACTCTTGGTGAGCGTGTGTCCGATACGAACTTGACCTGATAAGGTTAACGACTTATAAGAACTTGCATTTAGAATATAATTTCTTGATTCCTATAGGGTTAGATTTGGTTATAGCAAGCATCACCTATCAGACCAACGACAATCACATAGCATGATCAGGGGTAATCACACAGCTATAGATTCATGAGATGTGCAGAACATGCACCATCAAAAAACTCCAGACATTCGAACACACCTACAAGTCCTAATGAGCAACAAGTCAATGCATTATCAACATGCATAAAGTGAAATATGAGTAATTTAAGACAATACTATATTCATGCCATGTCATTCCATTATATATAATCCAATAGCTCAACATGTGAAACAATCTCACTCTATATTTATGTACTTAACAGTTCTACATGTATTCTAATGTGCTTTACAATATCATTAACACAAACATGCTTGAAGCTCCATCGTTACATGGTTCTAAAGTCATGAACACCAGTAATCTATGCCAATCGCGAGGAAAATCTAATTTATAATCAAATAACAATTGATATCATACAGGTCATGCATCTCACGAGAACAATTGACTTCAAGTCTTACCACTTGATATTGCTACAACAACATGGCAAAGATGATCAATCATCCTCAACTAAGTGCCAAAAAGACGCTGCATTAATCATTGCTTAAATAAAAACTCAAGAAGAATCATTCCATCAATCACTCCCATTAACTCTGATGATCCCAAGTATTAACTCCACCATCCCCAAAATCATAAACAAGAACAGAAATACTTTTATTGATCTTAAAAACTCCAGAGCATCAAAGTAATTAACCTTACCAATTTTAAGATCATTCATATTGTCACCGAGGACCATGTGATCACTCCTACTATCACTTATAATCATATAAGTCTAAATTAAGGGTTATTCAAGAATGATAGAAGAGCAAAGGAAAAGATTGCACGGTACCGAGAGATACCGGTATGAACAATGCCTATGCTTATCTGAAAGAAGGATTGGTCATAATACATGGTAGTGAATGATGACCGGACAAGACTCGTGCGCGCGCGCGCGCCCACACGCATACATACGTATACACATTTACACAGACACAACCACACACTCGTCTCTGTCCGCCCACGCATGCAATTAGAGGCTAGAGGATCTGAAGAACTGATTAGAGTAGAGTTTGAAACCTAATGGCTAATTGAAATCTGACCGAGTTCCAACCATTTGATTGCAAATATCAACTTCATAATAACTTGGAGGTTACCGATGAAATGAACTCTTAGTAGCCTTCTGATCAAGCTTTGTGGTCATTGAGTCCACTTCAGAATCGGACTTCATGGAGGATTATCCTAGAAAAAGTTACTATCCGAGATGTGACATGATCTGCTCATTACTTAATAGTGGATGGTCAAAACTACCTATTTTTTAACATGCCTACTTGTTTATATATATATAGACATTCTGTTCCTCTTCCAAATCATATTGCTTAAATTTCATTATAAATTTTTTAGCACAGGATCAAATTTCTTAGAAAATTAGAACTCTGCAGAAGTTGGCTTCAAGCAAAAATTCGTAAGGTTGTTAAGTAAAAGCTAAAATTTTCTTGATTAAGCACAAGATGGTAGCTCTAATTATTATTGGGATACAAGATGCCATTCTCCAATTATATTCCCATGATTATACATCTCGCTTGCTGGAGGTCCAATCAAAATATAAAAGAGTCGTGGAGAGCTCAGATCTCTACGGTGCAGTAATCTTCAAAAGTTTGAACAGAAATACCAAGAGTCGGAGGGAAGCATAGGAGTCATTGTGAGCCCTGAAAGCACTCTTAAAGGTGTGTATATATATATATATATATATATATATATATATATATATATATATATTACCAAAGCCGTTGAAACATGGCTCTGGTGATCTTTGAGAAATTTGTCATAAGACCTAGACGCGGAGTCCTAAAAGGAATAAATAATTTAGTTACATAACATTTTTGTTGATGGCTATTATGTTTCTAAACAAATAACATCAAAAACCATTAAGATGCACCTTGCTAATTTATCTCCTAGTGTTGAAACTTAAATTTGCATAATTATCTTATAGATTAAATATTTCTCATTCATCAAGTTTCCTCTTTCAGGATTTGACTCGTGGCTCTATTGATCTTTGAGAAATTTGTCATAAGACCTAGATGCAGAGTCCTAGAAGGAATAAATAATTTAGTTACATAACATTTTTGTTGATGCCTATTATGTTTCCAACCAAATAACATCAAAAACCATTAAGATGCACCTTGCTAGTTTATCTCCTACTGTTGAAACTTAATTTTGCATAATTATCTTACAAATTAAATATTTATCATTCCTCAAGTTCCCTCTTTCGGGTTTTGATTGAAGTGATCAAGAATGGGAATGTAACCTTTTTCTTCTAATTAAGCCTTCATTTGAGTTAGATGTTGACATCATCTGCTCTTTGCTCTCCTATCAATAAATGTATAGATAAGGCATTTCATCTAAAAACTCATATAAATGAATCATTCATATGGGGACAATATAATTTGTGTATGCTATAGTGGATAACAACTTATACAACCACATTAAAGAGAAGTTTGGTTTCTCACGCGTTTCCTTTATTTCCATTGTGCTGTGTGTCCATTTCTGGAACGTTGGATGCTTCATTGCAAACAAATTTGCAGCCAGCTTGCATTCTTGCATATGCTATGCATGTTTGGGCTCTTAGTGGTGTAAAACCACAAGTAAAAAAAATAAAAATAAAATTAAAAAAAATCAAAGTTAATTTTTTTTAAAAATTTAATTAATCAATAATTCAAGTTTCTTTAAATAGAGTCATAACTTGCAACCTAATAGAACTCTATTTGCTGAATTGAATCCTAACAAAACTTCATTTATAGAGTCCTAACAAAATTAAAAATTTTAATAAAATAAAATAAAAAATTCTAAATAAATCTATAAAATTAAATTAGGATTAGGATTTTTCAACGGTGCTTTCTTCTAGAATATGTACATATTCTAATTCTCATAATTTCCTCATAGCTGAAAAGAAATCGACTCTGTCGAGAAATTGATGTAATCTTTTAAAATATCTAAATCAATACGTTTTAGTTCATCTTCGAGAATCCAAGTAAGATTTGAGTCTGAACGGCCATGCCATTTGATCAAAAATTGACAAAATCCTCCATCAATAGAAGAAACAATCTCCTTCGTGATAATGTTCAATGCGATCTAAAGAAGATGGTGAAAGTGATGGAAGAACTGAAACTGATACTGGAGGAGATGTAGTGTGATCCTTGCTATCATCTACATGCATAGTAGAAGGCTCGAATGTATCTTGATAAGGTAGTAAGTCCTCAACATTGAAAATTAGACTAAATTTTAAATTAAAGGATAAATTTATATAATATGCATTAGATTCAAGTTTATGAAGGATGCGAAATAGACTAGTGGCTCGAGCATATAATTTTTTGAATGAATTTCATGGATAATTTTCAGAACAAATACGCACCATCATATAGTTATCTTCGTTAAACTCTATTTTTCTATGGTGAGCATCAGCAGCAAGTTCATATTTTTTAGCATTCATAGTAATCTTTTGCCTAATATCAGTATGAATATCATGAATTTATTTAGCAAAAAAGTGGCAGATTTAGAAGTACCGTTATTCATAAGTAAGGAAATAAGATCGATGGGTTGACGAGGATTAAAGACATAAATAATTTCAAAAGGACTTTTATCAATAGATCGATTTATTGAGTTATTATAAATAAATTCTGTTGTAGACAATGACGAATCTCATGTTCCAAGCTTATCTCCAACTAGACATCTAAGTAAATTATCTAGATTTTGATTTACAATATCTATTTGGGGATGAAAAGCTAAAGAAAACTTTAAAATGGTCCAAATTTTTTTTCAAAAATAACTTATAAATTTGATATTACGATCAGATACTATAAAAGAAGATAAACCATATAGTCTGACAATTTTTCAAAAAAAAATTTAGCAATAAAAGAAGTATTAGAAGTTTTTTGACAAAAAATAAAGTATGTCATCTTAAAAAATCTATCAACAACAACTAAATTTGAATCATGTCCTCTAGTAGTTTTAGATAATCTAAGAATAAAATACATCCAAAGATCTTTCCATAGAGAACTAGGAATCCGTAAAGAAGTATATAATCTAGTATTTTATTTTCTAGCATTAGCTAATTGACACGTACGATACTGTGAGAGAATTCTAGCTACGTCTTTTTTAAGAGATTACCAGTAGAATCTATCTTTAACTATAGCTATAATCTTATTACATCCAAAATGACCTGCTAATCCTTTTGCATGAAGTTTTCAAACAAGAAAATCTCTTTGAAATGTGAGGCATATAAAGATGACAATCTTTAAATAAGTAACCATCTCTAATTACAAAGTCAACATATTCTTAATAATTTTTTTGACTAACTTCTTGATAAATATTAGAAAAATTAGGATAATACTGATAATCATCTTTTACTCGCTCAAAATCAATTACCTCAGCATTTATGGATTGGAGAATAATAATTACTCTACTTAATGCATAAGCAGCCCTATTCTCAACACCAATTTGGTATTTAAGGATAAAGATATAATTCTGAAGAAACTCTATCCACTTAACATGTCTAACACTAAATTTCTTTTGAGATTGAATATACCTAAGGGATAAGTGATCAGAATATAGAACAAACTTTTTAGATAAAAGATAATATCACCAATACCTAAGAGCTTGAACTACAGTGTAAAACTCTTTGTCATATATAGAGTATTTTTACTTAGCTTCATTAAGCTTTTCACTAAAATAGGTTATAGGATGACCCTTCTAGCTAAGAACTTCTCCAATTCCAACACTTGATGCATTATTGGCTAATTCAAAAATTTTTGAAAAGTCAGGATGTATCAATATAGGTGTCTCGGTCATCCTAAGCTTTATATCACTAAAAGCTCTAGTGATATTAGTTGTCCAATGAAACTCATCTTTCTTCATGTAATTTATAATGGAGGTCATGATGGTACTAAACTCTCTAATAAAATATATATATAGAGAAGTTAGATCATGAAAACTATAATTCTCAAAAAGAAATTTTGGTTCAGGCCATTCTCTAGTTATTTTTACCTTCTCAGGTTCAGTCCTGATACCCTGAGAAGATATAACATATTCCAAAAATAGTATTTGATCTTGTAGGAATGAACACTTTTTAAAATTAATATATAATCTGACAGATCTAAGAGTAATAAAAACTTCTCTAAGATGATTTAGATGTTCTTTTTTAAACCTACTATAGACTAGGATATCATCAAAATAGATAACTAAGAATCTACCAATGAAGGATCTCAATAATTTCATCATAAATCTCATGAATATACTTGGAGCATTGGATAATCTAAATAGCATAACTAAATCATTCATAAAATCCATCATGGATTTTGAAAGTAGTTTTTCCTTCATCTTTAGGTTGGATTCTAATTTGGTGATACTCACTATGCAAATTAAATTTAGAATAGATTACAGAGCCAGCTAACTAGTCAAGCATGTCTTCAAGCCTAGGAATAGAAAATATATACTAAACAGTAATTCTATTGATGGCTTTGCTATCTACGTATATCCTTCATGTACTATCTTTCTTTGGTGTTAATAGGACTGGGACAGCACATGGACTGAGACTAGGACGAATATGATCTTTTTATAATAAATCATCTACTTGCCTTCTCATTTCTTCACATTTATTAGGATTCAACATATAGTGTGAAAGATTAGGTATTTGTAATCTTGAAACTAAATCAATGGCGTGTTAAATATCTCGCAAGGAAGGAAGACCGTCTGGTATTTCTTTTGGGGTCATATCTTTAAATTCTTCTAATAGAAATTTAATCTCAAGAGATGGATTATCTTAGATGTTTGAGGTCAATCAAATTTTTTCTTTAGGAGTTACTACTAACATAATTTTATTCTCTGAACTTTCTTCTTTAAATTTCTTATAGGTTAAAATATGACAGTTTTTCTGATTGAAAATTTGAGAACTCTTATCATTTTTAATAGGTCGGGACATGCTAGGTTTGGCAGGAATGAATCTAATTTTTTATCTTTATATATAAAAATATAGATATTTTTTCTATTAAAATTATGAGCATTTACATCATAAATTCAAAATCGATCTAATAAGATACTAGCTACCTCCATAGATAACACGTTATATATAATCTCAGCAAAATAAGCTTCCATTTTAATTAGCACTAGACATCATTCATTAATTGGGAGATATGTTTTATCTATCCAAACAACTCTATAAGAATGAGAATGAGGTTGAGGTTTCAGCTTTAGTCGATTAACGATAGATTTAGATACAATATTCATAGAACTACCACTATTAATGATAAGTTTACATGCCTTATCCTTCACATTAGGCATATGTATGAAAAATACTAGTATATTTTTAAGCCTCAAAGTCAGCAAGAGTGCTGAGTATACCATGCATGATATTAATATGACCTGTTGATTTCTCATATTCTTCATCATACTTTTCTTCTAAATTAGCTGGTTAGGAGGATTAAAATCTTCTAGTATATTTTTAGTTGGTATTATTTTCTCATATTCTGATTCTATGGTTAGAGTACGACGTAGATATCTAATAATTATGTGATCCTTTTTATGGCAACAGTGATACTTTATGTTTGAAGAACTAGCTGATTGAGATATCTTCGGCATAGATTCTCGGATCCTAGTATTTATGATATTTGATCCCAAACGAAAAGAGGTTACTTATGACATATTTCTTGTACGACTAACAGGATTAGATCTAAACTGCCTAGATTCATTAGAAAAAGAAACTCTTAATTAAGATAAAGTTCTACAATATTTCTCAATTTTTAGGACTTTATGATAGGCTTTTCCTATATAATTTGATGAATAAAAGGAGACTTTTCTTTTTAGATCATTTCATAAATTACTAATAAATTTAAAAATTAATTTTCATGACTCCTCAGATATATCACACCTTAATTATAAATCCTCAAGATGAGTCATGTAGTCAGTGATGCTAGTATTTCCTTGCCTAAGAGTATACCATTGATCGAATAACTGACTTTTGTAATAAATAAGAACATATTTCTTGTATATTTAAATTTTATTTCTTTCCAAAATACTATAGGAGGATGTCTTACTCACTTTAAGTCTCTTTCAATGGTTTGCCAATACCACTTGGTAGAACCTATTAGTTTGATTTTTGCAAAGCGGATGCAAGAGCCATCCAACATGTGATACCACTCAAAATAGGATTCTAAATTTAATAACAAGTCATGAAATGTCTTTAGATCTAACCTACTATCATAAGAGGCTACTTTAATCTTAACTTCTTTAAGTGGTTCTTTTAAATCTTTATATCTATTTGGATATATTCTAATTTATTGCCTTTGGGATCTAAAGTATCTAGGATTTTATGCATGCCTAGTAGACTGCCTAGGATATCTAGATGTGAAATTTAGCAGCTTTACTTCTCCTTCATAGCGTTCTTGATCATACTCATCTTCTCTATAATAATAAAAATCCTCAAAATTCTTCGTGGAGTTATGGATAATTGAAGAGACTATTGCGTAGATCGGGGATGTCTAACTAGTGTGTATGACATGACTCTGGCCTTCAGTAGGTTTGAGATTTCATGAAAGAGATCGATAAATAGGTTGACTATTAGAAAAATCATCTTCAAGAGGTTGTTTGCTTAGTCTTGATTCTCTTAGAAAATTTGGCATTCTACTTGTTGACTTATGAGATTGATCATATCTACATGGTTACTTACTTGGCTAATACGAAACTCACCAATCTCGATATGAAGTTGGTCTAATGACTGACAGATTTGATTTAAAGATTTTGGAAAGACTGTTTGGATATTTTTGATAAATTTAAATTTTTTTCCATGGCAATATGTGTATCTTTTTAGATTACCAATAGTCATGTTAATAAAAAAAATCTAATATTAATTAAATATTATATGTACTTAAAATTTTAGCTATGATGTTCACAATAAAATTATAGGATCCAATGTAATGTCTATATTTCTGATGCGTATAATGACAAAATATATAGATATTTGGTGTAAAAAATAATAAATATATTTAGAAAATATGATAAAGAATAAAATAAGGATCTAAGCAATATAAATTATTCAAAAATTTTTAAAAAAATTAAAATTTAATAAAGAAATTATATCTTTCATCAGATAAAATTAAATATCATCTTGTAAAGCTTACAGGTTGAAGACAAGAGAGATTTTTTTTAAATTTATGGATTATGTCTACGGACCTGGTGTGTGGTCACTTCCTTTTTTTTCAAAATTTTTTTATGAATCTACGGATCCGATCTATAGACCTCGGTCTATAGATCGTTGATCACATGGGGTCCATGGACAGCATGTTTTTTCTTTAGAACGAAGGCAGTGCCCTTCGTTTAGTTTCGATGGTAGGTCTCCAATGATTGGCGGGCAGGGACGAACGGTGGTGGACTCCGCCTGGTTGACGGCGGGGCAGGAGATGGCGATGATGACAGCGATCGATCGGCGATGGGGTAATGAAAAGGGAAAAGGTGATTGATCGGAGCCTCTCACCCACCTGTGACTCTTATTGCATTCGTCGGCAATGGTGGGTGCTTAGGAATGACAAGCAGTGGTTGGCAATGGAGACGGCAACGACATCGATTGGCGGCCATTTGGGGCAGCGAGAAGATGGGGTGTAAGGCTTGGACGGTCGACGGAGGCAGAGGAGAGAGGAGATGGCGATGGGGGGTGCAGGCATTGGGAGGTGGCACTGATGATGAAGGCAGCGATGAGGGCTGACAACGGGCTGAGCTGCAACATGGGAGGCATCTGACGGGCTGGCGTCGGTTAGGTGGGAAGTGACAAGGAAGAGAGGGCAGCGGTGATTTCGTGGTCTTCAGGGAGGGATGGGCTGCAACACGGCACTTAGAGAGAGCAGGAAATGTGAACCGTGAAGCGACGGGAAGGAGGAGATGAGGCAGCGATGGCTAGTCTTCCAAGTTTCCCTTCTTCAGTCGTTCCAAGCCTCCCACTCGATTGAGACTCAGAAGGCAAATATGAACCGTAGAGCTCTGATACCGAATTGATGTAAATTTATAAGCAAAAAAAATAAAGATAAAATTAAAAAAAAATAAAAAAATTAAAATTTAATTTTTTTTAAAATTAAATTAATTAATAATTAAAATTTAAAATTTTTTCTACGAATTGAGTCAGAGACACAACTTCAACCAAATAGAAATCTATTTGATGAATTAAATCCTAACAAAACTCCATTTATAAAGTTCTAATAAAATTAAAAATTTTAATAAAATAAAATAAAATAAATTTATAAAATTAAATTAGAATTTAGATTTTTCAACTGTGCTTTCTTCTAGAATATGTGCATAAATTTTGATTTTTATTACTTAGATTAGAGATAGACGTGTACGTGGGCTTCCAAGTTATTGTGGGCTTTCAAGTTATTGGTTCTTCACCATCCAATGTAGAAATGTTATGTTAAGAAGGATAAATCATTGGTTAGAATAATTCCACCGTATGTTTCTTACATCATCTAATAACAAATCAGCATATTATCTAAAAAAATAAATTTTTTTATTTAAAATAATAAAAATTATTAGCCAACCAAATATAATTAATAATTAAAATTTTTTTATTTTAAAATTTTTAATTAAATATGAATAACAATGCATCTTCTTCCGATAATAGATGATTCATTATTTGTAAATGGATGGTATAGTATATACATGGTAGAATTATTTTAATCATTAATTTTTTATTAGAAAGAGAGGAAAAAAACGTCATTGTAACATGTATCCTCTAATCTAATTGTACCGTGCATCTGGTTCTGAAACGGCAGACAAATTTGCAGCCGGCACGTGTGCAGAGTAGTGACGGTATAGTATAGGTGTGATGCAGAGGGAAAAAAGAGAGAGAGAGAAAGTGAAATATATTATCTTTTTAATCTTTTCTTGCTTCCCTTAAATCTGAAAAAAAAAAAAGTTAACATGGTTGTTTTTTGAAAAGAGAACAAAAATTACAGGATAAATTTGGTTCTTCTCTACTTTTTTTTTTTTAATTTTATTTTTTTAGCTGTTGCTTTTTGTTCAACAAGAAAAAGAAAAAGATAGGAGGTTGGGATGCATGGTACCTAGAGTTCATCTTTTTATATATATATATATATATATATATATATATATATATATATATATATATATATATTATAAATATATGCTTTCGTTTAATTTTAAAAAAAAAGTTGAAAAAACAATCCGTTCACTTCTAATGTGAAGAAATAAAAATATCTTCTTCTTTCTACAGTTTGTATACAGTTTAAACTTTCTTTTTTTTGGGAAACGGGATGTCACTATTTTAGTATGGATCTAGGAGTGAAAGCCAGGGTGAAGAAATAAATAATTGAGGTAGAGACTTAGAAACTTTGAAATCTCGGTTTAGATTCCAGAATGAAAGCGGGGAATTATGAAAGAAAAAAAGAGAAATATAAAGAGGGAGAAAAAAACTTAGATAGAAGTACAGGAAGGGAAATGACCTCTGATTTTTGTTGGAGGGAGCCGATCGGCAATGGATTTGACCTGCCTGGTGTATTTAGAAGAAGAAAACTGTGGATTTGGGAGAAAAAAACGAGAGGAGATGGAGAGGAAGTAGCCCATGCCTAGCATATTGCTTTGCATGGGGCTGCTCTCACTGAATGGGTGTTCCTATGGGACTGGCTATGCAAAATTTTCATGCGGCAAAGTTGTATGTGTTGGACGATGGCCGATCGATTTGATGATGTATCCAACCTTTGATGATATGATGAATATCATGCTTGACGATGTGGATAACCCATATCCTACATGTGGCTCAATACTAGCATCCTTGGTTGGGTACCTACCCCACTTCTTCATTAGCCATTCTACAATACAGAAGTTGCAAGAAGTTTCGGTCATGTAGGTTTTATTGAGTTAGCAGTTTATTACAGTAACGAATATTTCATCTACTCTTAGAAAGTTGATATTATAACCGTTTGCTGATACTTCACAACTTTGGCGGCTAATGGTTTGACAATTCTAATAGGCCTTTCTCTATAAAAAGATAGAATAAAGAAAAAAGGGGATTCCTCTCTTGGACTCTCTTAGAGACTCTTGACTCCTTGTTCTTACCATTTTCTTCCTCTGTTATTCCTCTCCGATTGTTACTAATGTAAACATCGAAGGGCTTTCCACCGGAGAGCCCCCATCTTCTCTAGCATCGAGTGCTTTCTTTGTAGGTTTTCGAGAGTCCAATCCAGCCGCTCTGCTTCATCTCATCCAAGAGATCAGCTGTAATTCACATTGAAGAGGTGTAGCAACAGATTGGTATTAAAGAAAGGCCCACAACCCTATTTCTGGAGGAAAATGGTGAGAATTAGATATCAAAACCGCTTCTCCATGTCGCATCGACAATCCTCTCTTCACAACATGCCCAACGTGCAATCTGTAGGAAAATAGCAATATTCCCAACAGTTCGCCATGACGAATCTGGATCCAATCAAGATTTTGCGGAACAGATCCAAACACTCACGGCTATTGTTTAGCAGTTGTAGTAGAGTACGGTCAAAACCTAAGTCCCTCCGATGGCTGTGTCCCAACATAGTTGCTGGACTTGTGAAGAGGGCTTAGAGTAGTATTGCTGGCATTCTAATCCGATTCTAACCCCACGAAGGCGGTTGCTAGTAGTGGAGCAGACTCCACATCACTCATCTCTACATCCTTGCAGCATAAAAAGAAATAATAAAAAAAATTCATATATATGGGTCTAAAAAAAATCTATCCATTTAAATCACAAAAATAATCATTCCCTATAAATAAAGTTAATTATCTCTATAACTTAATCATAATTTATTTACATGCTATTATATTTTAATTTATATTCTTTATATAATTTTTACTATCTCTAAAATACTATAGCTACTTCTGAATATAATAAATTTATTAATTCTAATATGATATTGAATAATCCTAAATAACCATGCATAATTTTTTATAGTTTTCATCGTAATCATGATAAAAATTTTTCAACAAATAAACAATGATCAGACCAAAATAAATTATAGAACATAATTTAAAAAAAAAATTATATAATAAAATTTATTATAAAGACTAAAAAATAATCTAAAAATCTTTATATAATAAATTCTATCATAAAAATTAAAATAAAAATTTTTAAATATTTTTATAAAATTAATTATTTTATTAGAAACTAAATTATAAAAGCCTCCGAACTAGTCTTAGTCAATTATTGGAAAGAAGATTTTACTGAATTTATACTTTTTTAGAGGTTTAAATATAAAAATGCCCAAAACCCGAACCGATTAGCCCTCATAACCTTCCTTCTACCAAACCCTCTTGGCCGGCACCCAAAGATCATCTTGACCGGCGATTAAACTCTCAAATCCACCGCCGGCGAGGAACCGAAGCGTTGACAATCATCGGCTGCCGGCCTGAGACCGCCGTCCGGACCGCCGGTGAACCGGCGATGCATAGTCTTGATGGTAGATCGATGGGAAAGAAAGGAAAGAAGCCGGCGGATTTTCTCTGCCTAACCTTGACCGGTGGCCACTGGAAAATACTCGATCGGTGGCTCGCCGCGGATTCCCCATCATCACAGTCCTTTATGTCGGCGATTAGGAGTGGGAACTGCTGGTTTACCGACATCCGGCGACCGCCGCCGTCTCCCAGGCGATTCTTATCCAAAGGAAGGGGACTCTTAGCAGCCGGACACAGGCCGGACGTCCGGCCGCGACGAAGAGGGCACACCGACAGCCCTCTTTTTTCTGTCTTTTTTTCTTTATTTATTTTAGGTAGGAAAGGGTGATCGCTGGAGGGGTTCGACGCCGGTGACATGCCGGTACGTAGGCTGGAGGACCGGCCGCCGTGACGAACAAAGGAGGCCCCAGCCTTCTTCTTCCAAAAATTTTATTTATTTATTTATTTATATTCAAAAATAGTTCTAGACCAAAATAAAAAATTATTAAATAAATAAATAAATAAATAAATAAATAAATAAATAAAATCTTAAATTTTTATGGAATCTAGGAAAGGATCTGGATTTTGATGATGCCGATGTACAAGCAACCAGCCCCTCCGATTGTTAGAAGTAGCGGTGGAGGTGTTTTCGTTTTCATTGTATTTATAAATAATAATTATAAAAATTTTAATATGCCAAAAATGATTTAATGGATCGGGCGTGCATGGCCGTATATTTTTAGAATTTAAACTCATCAAATATGCAAGAGCTACTTTCAACCAATATATAATCACATCAATTTAACTCATATAGTAAAAATAAAATTTTTAATATTTTTAGTAAATAATAAAAATAATGCCTGTATGACTAAAATAAAATAAATCAAAAATCTAGTGAAAGTTTAAAATAGTTTATATTTAAATATAGTTAAGTAAATAACATTATAAATTCTATGCTTTCACTAGCCGATCCCATGGCCCATAGGATCTCCTGTATCAAAAAACAAATTTTTTTTTTTTTTACGAGCTCAATAAATAATTAATATTTTTAAAAAATCAAGTATAATTAATTTAAAAAAATATAATAATTTAACGATAACATATAACAACATAAATTTCTTTCACATATGCTATACATAACTCAAAACCGTTTTTTAGTTTTTTTAATGACTATGGTAGTCCCATGATAGGTTTGAAAAAGACTAACTCTTGAAATCAAACACACGACTCATCAACGTGTACCAGTAATTAGCCCCAACTGGTTAGGCCCAAAATAAACTAGTTTTGATTCACACGACCATAATTAGTTATGTGATAAGGCAAAGAGAATAGTTCTAAAATATATATATACAAACGCATCAACGTATGCCAGTGATCAATCTCGACTGGTTATAGGTCTAAAAGAACTAACTTTACCAACGATTAACCCCAACTGGCCAAGCTCGGAAGAAACATGTTTCTAATGTGTAGCTAATGATCAATTCCGTTGGCTAGACTCGAATTATAGTCTAACTTGAGATTTTTTTACATCAATTTACAAACAAGTTTCTCATATTATAAACATATAATTTTTTCATGACAATATCAATTCAAGCTTTCACATCCTCCAAAAGAGTAATAAAATATTTTTTATTAAAAACTCATGCAAAAATAAACATGTATAATTTTTTTTCTAGAAATTATGCAACATTAAAATAAGAAAATCATCTCTTTCCAAATTTTGTATCATACAGTGGTGACATTATACTTGATCCCATTTTTTAAATTATTTTTCATGCATAAGATACTTTCAAAATTTACAACTTCTAAATATTTTATATACAAAATCTATTTTTTTAAAACATATAAATATATACAAAATTAATCTAAAGATAATAAGGAACTTACTGTCGATCCAATCCGAAATCTTATGGTCTTCTCAATTTGATCTTTAGATTTGTTCGACGATGAAGGCTCTAGTATAAGAAGATAATAAGCTTTATAAGCCTTCAATTCAAAAAAAATAAGATAATTAAAAAAAAGACTCTCAGGCTAGTCTGAATCTAATTCAAGATTTGGGTCGACTCTTAAATTAGATCTATACAATTTGGATTGACCTAGACTCATCCAAATTAGGTCAAATCAAAAGATAAGTTTATAAAATTGAGTTCTCTCTCTCTCTCTCTCTCTCTCTCTCTCTCTTCCTCTCTCTTTCTTTCTTCTCTTTCTTCATTTCTCTATATTTCTTTCTTTCTCCACCAGACTATAGACTCTTCCCTAGATCTTAAAGGGACAATAGAGGGGAGAAGGGGATGGAGTCGACCTTGATGTGGCTTAAGCGGTTGAGGCAATGGCATGGTAGCAGTCTGACCGGCAGCAGTAGGATGGCTGAGAGAGAGAGGAAAGAAAAGGGGTACACCTATTCTTAAGCCATAACAATGGTACTTAGGGCAAGAATAGAGAGAAGAGAACAGACAAGACTCACTGGTGGCGACGACGAGAAGCAGACGATAGAGATCTGGTGAGTATCCCACCCACGATCATTCGAAACATAGAAGATATAACAAATTAATGGAAAAAGGGGTTTTTTATCGATGATGGCTTAGTTGCAGAGGTCTGACAATTGCCAGAGGTGAGGAAGAAGGAAGAGGGAGGCGGTAAAGTCTTCGGTGGTGAAAATTAACCGAGGGAGGGGGATTTTATTGGAAGAAAAGAGGAAGGGGATAAACTTGATTAATCTGCAATAAGGCTAGCTATTTGCTAGCATAACTAATCCAAATTGTTCCCCACCAGCCCCATGGCTCTCCTCTCATGTTTCTATGGCCTTATTTCCTCCCCTTCGACTACAAATTAGCAGGGGATGAGTTCCCCTATTTCATCCGACTCTTCCCTTTATTATTTTTTTGGAAATCCTTGGTGAAGTCGGCAAGGGTCCCTTGCCGACTTCACTCTGAATTCATTCTAAATCGGATCCAATAGGACTGATTTTATCGGACCCGATTCTCATATTCTCCCCTCTAAAAAAATTTTATCCTCGAAATTGATGTACTTGAGTCAAAAAATAGTTGAGGATACTTGGACTGCATTTTTTCTTCAAGTTCCTAAGTTGCTTCTCATTCTACGTGGTTGCTCCACTGGACTTTGATATAAGGAATAATGCATCACCTTAACACTTGATCCTTTTAATCAACAACTCGTACTGGCCACTCCTCATAGGATAAGTCTTCTCTAAGCTGCAATGGTCCAAACTTTACCACATGGCTAGGATTAGGTGTATACTTTCTCAACATAGAGATATAAAAAATATTGTGTATTCGAACAAGAGGGGGTGGTAAAGTAAGATGGTAAGCTACAACTCCAACTTTCTCTAAGATTTCAAAAGGACCTATATATATCTAGGGCATAGCTTATCGCGAACTCTAAATCTCATCACACCTTTAGTATGAGACACCTTGAGGAAAATGTGATATCCTACTTGGAATTCTAATTGTCTTCTTCTATTATCGGCAAAGCTTTTTTGTCGACTCTAAGCTGAGTGAAGTTGCTTCCTGATAAGCTGGATCTTTACTACTGTTTGTTGAACAATATCTGGTCCCAATAGCTTTTTCTCACTAACATCATCCCAACATACTAGGGTTCTGCATCTCCATCCATACAAAGCTTCAAAGAGAGCCATTTGAATGCTAGCCTAGTAACTGTTATTATATGCAAACTGCATTAGTGATATGTATTCATCCCAAGATCCCTTTAAGTCTATTACGTATGCCCTCAACATATCTTTTAAAATTTGAATTATTCTCTCTAATTGACCATCTGTTGAGGATGGAAGGCTGTATTGAACTCTAACTTAGTCTTCATGACTTGATAAAATCTTCTCCAAAATTGAGATACAAATCTCGTATCCTGAGCAAACACAATAGATACTAGAGTACCATGAAGTCTCACAATTTCATTTATAAACAACTTGGCTAGCCTTTCTAAAGAGAATCTGACTTTGATGGATAAGAAGTGTGCTGATTTGGTCAACCAGTCCATAATCATCCAAATAGCATCATATCCTATAGGAGTCCTTGGCAGTCCCATAATAAAGTCCATTGTTATATGCTCCCACTTCTAGACTGAAATTGCAAGAGATTGTAGTGGTCCTGTGGGCTTCTGATGCTCAGTTTTTACCTACTAATAAGTTAAACACTGAGCTACAAATTGAGCTATTTTTCTTTTCATACCAGTCCACTAGAAATTTTCTCTAAGATTTCTATACATTTTTGTATTCCCAAGGTGTACTGTGTAGGTGGAATTTTAAGCTTGCATCATGATTTCTTTTTTCAACCCTACATCATTTGAAATACATAGTCTATCACCAAACCTCAAGGATCCATCATCATGAATTCTGAACTCATATACCATATTAGTTTGTACTCTCTCTGATCTTTTATAATTCTAGATCATCTGCTTGGGATGCCTTGATTCTATCAATTAAGATAGGTTACATACTAAGATCTGTGGGTAGTGCTTCAGAATCATGTAGCCATACCTCAATATCCAATCTTTTTAGATCTTGAAGAAGTTTCTCGTGTGAAGTAATCAAGGCTGCCATACTACCTATAAACTTCCTACTCAAGGCATCTATTGCTATATTTTCTTTTTTTGGATGGTAATTAATGGTCAAATTATAATCTTTGATTAGTTCTAACCATCTTCTCTGTCTCAAATTCATCTTCTTTTTATGCAAGTAAATATTTAAGACTCCTATGATCTGTAAAAATCTCGCATGGCACATCATCTAGATAGCGTTTCCAAATTTTTAAAGTAGAAACTACTACAGCCAGCTCCGAATCATGAGTAGGATAGTTCTATTTATATGGCTTAAGCTATTGGGAGGCATGGGCTACAACCTTCCCATTCTATATAAGGATATATCCTAACCTTTTTTTAAAGGCATCACTATAGATAGTAAAGCCTCCACATCTAGATGGTAGGGTAAGGATAGGAGCCGATATCAAATACCTCTTCAGTTTCTGAAAGCTCCTCTCATATTCTACTGTCCAATCAAATTTGATTACTTTATGAGTCAACCGGGTCAGAGATATTGCTATGCAAGAGAATCCATCCACAAATCTTCTATAGTAACCAGTTAATCCAAGGAAGCTATGGACCTCCGTCACATTCATAGGTTGGCTCCAATCAATAATTACCTCTACCTTCATCGGGTCCATGGATAACCTTCCTTAGAAATTATATGCACGAGGAAGGAGATGCTTTCAAGTCAAAATTGACACTTCTTCAACTTCGCATACAATCTTTGTTTCTTTAATATTTGGAGCACTATCCCCAAATGTTCTTCATGATCCTCCTGACTCTTAGAATATAGCAAAATATCATCTATAAACATCACCATACATTGATCCAAATAAGATTTGATTATTCTGTTCATCATATCCATAGAGGTTGTGGGAACATTTGTTAATCCAAATGGCATGACCAAAAATTCATAGTATCCATATCTGATTTGGAAGACTATTTTGGGTATACCATTAGCCTTGATTTTCAATTGATGATATCTAGATTGAAAATTAATTTTGAAAAATACTTGGACATCCTAAAGGTGATCAAATAAATCATCAATCCTGGGCAGAGGATATTTATTCCAAATTGCTAACTTATTCATCTTCCTGTAGTCAATGCACAATCTCATACTTCCATTCTTCTTCTAGATAAAAAGTACCGTAGCACCCCATGAAAAAATACTGGGCCCAATGAAGCCCTTCTCAATGAGTTTTTGGAGTTGCCCCTTAATTAAGCTCTTTCAATTCGGCCAGAGCCATTCGGTAGGGAGATTTAGAGATAGGTTCGATGCTAGGTACTAGATCAATTGAGAACTCTATCTCCCTATCAGTAGGCAGTCCTGGTAGATCCTCTAGAAATACATTAGAAAATTCTCTTACAATTGCAATTCTTTCAATTTTTATCTCCTCCTGTTGAGTATCTATAATACTGGCTAGGTACCCCATACAATTCATCCTTAACATTCTATAAGCTTGCATGGCTGATAAAACTCTAATAGGGATCTTCATTTTTTTGCTAGGAAAGCAAAATGGCGCCTATCCTAGAATCTAAATAGTCATTCTCTTTCTGAAACAGTCCACTATGACATGGTATGAGGCAAGCCAGTCCATCCTTAGGATGACATCAAAATTCTTTATTTTTAAAATCATTAGATCAGATACAAGATCATGATCTCTAATGCTCAAAGCACAAGATAGGTAAATCATATCAACCATGATGGTACTCCCATTCGGAGTAGAGACATACAACTTATCTTCCAAGGGCACAGGCATAAGGCTAACTTTTCTAACAAATCCAGATGAAATAAAAGAATAGGTAGCCCAAAGATCAAATAAGACACAAGCATGTGCAAATGCTACATTGATAGTACCTATCATGAATTGAAGTTCTACTATTACTATCAATCATAATTTTCAATGAATAAGATCTTATAATTTTTAAATTAAACTAAATTTGAAGGAGTCTTGGGTACCTATCACTACAGCATTTGATGCCTCTATATCTTGCTGGATCATAGAGTAAACATTAG
The DNA here is from genome assembly GCA_006176705.1 of Cocos nucifera. Classification (NCBI taxonomy): domain Eukaryota; kingdom Viridiplantae; phylum Streptophyta; class Magnoliopsida; order Arecales; family Arecaceae; genus Cocos; species Cocos nucifera. Next base: position 640,111 of record QRFJ01000369.1, read on the forward strand.
CCTGGGTCTTCTGCTTTGGAGGTCCTCCTTGCCCTTATCTTGAGGGTTGACTTGGGTAAGAAATTAGTACACTTGAGGCAGGTAGTCTGGGTGCATTCTTGGGGAGCTACTGATTTCTGGCGTTCAGGCGGTAGGGGCAATCCATAGCCTTGTGGTCTTGCTAACCACATTCAAAATAGACTCCAGAAAACCTACGATAATCCTGCTCCAGGTGGAATCCTTTGCATCTACTACATTAAGGGGGTTCTTTCTTTGGCTAGTCCTCATCACCCTTTTGTTATATTTCTTGGTGCTTTAACTATTTTGCCAAGGTAACTACTAGATCTGAACCTCTTCTTCTATTGCCATTCCCTCTCCTGTTGCATATTATCAACCTCCTGCTCTGTAATTTTGGCTAAGTTAACAATCTCTTGATAAGAGACCAACTGCATTGGTCTCACTCCAACACAATCCTAGGCTTTAGCCCTTTCTCAAATCTCTGGGCCTTGATGCTGTCAGTTGCTACAAGATCTAGAGCAATATGGGACAATACAGTAAATTTGGCCTAATATTGTGCTACCATCATGTTTCCTTAAATAAGCCTTGTAAATTCACTTTCCTTTTGAAATCTGAGGCTCTCAGTAAAATACATGTCCATAAACTCCTATTGGAAGTTGTTCCAAGTAATTGACCCATCAATTTTCTACTGTCGCTTGATAGCTTTCCACCATTCAAATGCTTCATCCTGTAATTGATAAGCAGCAAAGCAAATCTTTTCTTGGTCGGTGAAATCCATGCTGGCAAATGCCTTTTCCATCTCCTTGAGCCACTTTAATGACTAGGTAGGATCAGTGAAGCCTTCAAAAATAGGTAGTGCTAACCTTTTAAATTTTTCTATTCCCCATTTTGACCTTGAAGATTGACCACCTCTATTTTCTTGCTGCTCCATGCATTGCTCAAGTCCAGTTAGAGCTTGTATGAGGTTTGCCATGGGGCCATTAGAGTTAGCTATCCCCTGATAGTTGTTTGGGGCATCATCTTGCTGGAAAGGAGGATTAGCTACTCGGCTCTCACATTGTTTTGGTGATGGATTGTGAGTTGACCTAAATGCATTGGCTATTTAAGAGGCACCAGTAGATCGAGAAGCATAACCAACATTCTGGGAAGTGCCATTAGCTTAGGAAGCACTCGCTAGCTGAGAGGCACCACGAGTTTGGGAGGCACCACCATTCTGGTAGGTATGGCTTGCAGTAGCCACACAAGAGTCCTCCATAGCATTGGACAGCCTTTTGGATCGAATTTGAGCCATCACAACCTATTTGAAAGGAAAGAGTTAGTTTTAGTGCATTTATTAATTATTAGTGATTAGAAGCAACCAATCATTCCCAAAATTCTACCTCACTCTCACTAACTTCTTATACTATAGGATCTTTTTAACCACCACTTAATCTATTATGCCTCGATTTGACGGTTTGAGTTGGGCGTGCGACAGACGGTCACACATCCTTAGGATTTAAATCCATCAAATATGTAAGGCCCACCTTCTATCAATACATAATCACATCAATTTAACTTAGGTAATAGCAAAAGCAAAATCTCCAATATCTTTATTGGATAATAAAAATAAACTCTCCATGACTAATATGAAATAAAATAAAGATCTAATGAAAGTTTAAAATAATTTTTATTTAAATATAGCTAAGCAAATAACTTTTTAAATCTTATGCTCCTCATTGATCGGTCCCATGCCCCGTAGAATCTCCTAGATCTAAAAAAAAAAAAGGGAGGTGAGCTTTACGATCTTAGTAAGTTACTAATATCTCTGAAGAATCAGGCATAATTAATTTTTAAAATATAATAATTTAATTATAACATGTAAGAACATAATTTTTTTTCAAAATATGCTATGCATAACAGTAGATTCAAAACCCTCCCTCAATTTTTTTAGTGACTATGGTCACGATCAGTTTCGTGACAAGGCTCGAAAGAGACTAGCCCCAAAATTAAATACGCAACTCATCAGTGTGTGTGTCTGTGATTAGCCTCAACTAGCTAGGCCCGAAAGGAACTATCTCAAATTCACATGGCTATGATTAGCCCCATGCAAGGCAAAGAGACTAGTTCTAAAATATATACATGCGAATGCATCAACTTATACTAGCGATCAGTCCTGACTAGTTAGGTCTGAAAGAACTAGCTCTACCAACGATCAACCTTGACTGGTTAGGCTCGGAAGAAATATATTTGTGACATGTGGCCAATGATCAATCCCAATGACTAGACCTGAATCATAGTCTAACTAAAAATTTTTTTTCATCAATTTATAAATAAGTTTCTCATAATATAAACATATAATTTTTCCATAACAATATCAATTCAAATTTTCACACTACAATAAAATTTTTTTTTATGATGCCAAAAAAGCATCATAAATACTAAATTTTCATTGCTAATAATTATTTACAATAAAAATTTTATCGCTTATATTTCATCACAATAAATAAGATTGTAGATAATATTTTTATAATAAAAAAATAATTTTCATCACTAATAATAATTTTTTATGATGAAAATTTTTTATTAAAATTTTTTATTTATTTAATTATTTGTGATGGATATATTTTATCATAAATAAAATATTTTATGATGAAAAATATTTCCATCATAAATAAATTTATTTACTATGAAAATTTTTATAGCAAATAAATTAATAATAGTTTTAAATTTTAAAAAATAAAAAATATAAAAATAGGTTGCTCATCATCAAGTATCGACATTCGGAGAAGGAGAATGGACTGAAGGAGGAAAGTGCTCGAAGGAGCTCGGACCGGCCTGCTACTACTTCATCAGCTGCATCATCTACTTCATCTGTGTCATCTGCTCCATCATTTACATTTGGAATAGCTATACTTATCGATACGTGCAGCCAATATAACAGTCCGCTATTGATCCTCAGTGGTCTATCTCTGTATCTCCGCCAATCGAACATCATAGTTAGCATAGATGTCTAACTTGGATAAGCATGAGGATGTGGAAGTCTTTGTATCTCCGCCAGTCGGACATCATAATTAGCATAGATGTCTGACCTGGATAAGCATGAGGATGTGAAAGCTCTGATCCCATGCCCTAGTCTTCAAACATAATATGGTCTTGTACCAAGCATCTAATCATAGATCTCATCATCTATGGGTGCGGTCAAGCCCTTAGGGGTAGACTGGGATATAATGTCTATCATATGATCTTGAAAATTAAAGTTATAGCTATTCTAAGTTTGTATTGAAAATCAAAATATCAATAAAAAAATAGTTGAAAAAACTTACATAAAGCTCCTAGCTCTCCACCATCCAATCTCTTGACCGTCACTAGTGGGTTCGCTGGTAGATCTCGATCCTACCAGGAAGGTTGCCACTCTCTGCATCTCTTTGTAATTTGAGAATAATTAATAATTTTTTTTTAAATAGTTAAAAAATTAAAAAATACCAAATAGAAATTACTTACTATCTTCTTTATATGGCAAGCGAACGGCCTCGAAACCCCACCATGTGAAATGGTTAGTCTCGCCCGATTTGCGATATTTTGGGCACATCAACCCTATGTGGTTAACAGTCAAATTAGTAAGTAACTAACTAAATTTAAAAATAAATAATTCAATTATTAAACTCTAAAAAAAAAAGTTTGGATGCTTAACCTAATATGTTGGGTCCTCATACGTACAACAAATGATAGTCCAGTCCTTGATACTGATGCTATCATATGGCAGCTGCTGCATTACCTCCACCCTATGATCGTGCACTATAGCTACCAGTGGCAATAAATGCGATGTTGGTACTTCTTAAAATACTAGCATAGATGATCATCTATAGCTTATCGCATGCGATCATGCTCAAAATCAATAATATCAAATATAGCTTGCCAATAATAAATATTATAAGAATATATTACTAATTAAATATTTTACTAAATATTATTTTATCTATAAGTGTTTATAGAAGACCTTCCTCTGAGCTCATGTAATCTGACGCCAATCGAAGAGCATCATCAAGGCAAAGCTGTGGCATATTTTACCCAGTTCGATCTACCATGGCTTGCATCATCCCCTAATGGGCCTGGTGAAACCAGGCAAAATCTTGATATGGAGATGTTGTCCCTTATGCTCGTATCTCCAACACTCCAGAATGAGGTTCTTCAATGGGCCTCTCCCTTGCCTCACCATCAATGGAGAATGGCCTAAAACAACAATGAATAAATCATTAGTATGATAGCTATCTATAAAACTAACAATTATAATTAAAATTAAATTTTATTATATAAAAATATTAAAATATCACTTGGATCTGCCTTACTTGGACCTGCCTCTATTGCACCCTCTAGCAACTCTGATGTTGAGGCGGTGAAAATGGAGGAAGGCTCATCCTCAGGGGTAGACTGAAAACTCGAATGTTGTTGTCTCCCTCCTGGCACTAACTAACTTGACATATAAATAAATATAATAATAAATAATAATAGTGAACAATACATAAATGCTAATGAATAAAATTATATTGCTTATCATTATTGCAAGAGATGATTCAATAAAGAATATAGATCTACTCATCAATATCCGTATCCTTCTCGATTTGTAGGTTCTCCTCCGAATTATAATATTTGACTAATGTATTGTCTTCTATCTCATCATCATTTATGAATCGATCGTTATCCTCCAAATCATCAAGATTAAATATAAAATCAGCTTCAACATTATTGGATGGCAGATCAGCCTTATTCAAAGGAGCTGTCATAAGTTCTTCATCAACAAGAAGCTTGGTCAATATTTATCTTTTCTCTTGAAAAGCTTCCTCTTCATGTAGATTTAAATTTTCGTCCATCTCTAGTTGGGTTGGTATGTCATATACACCTCTAGGTATTATTTTTTATATGACATGCTAATCACCTCGATACTTCGGATCCTTTAAATAAAGTATTTATTTTGCTTGAGTTGCTAATATATATGGCTCATTTTGGTACCATGTTCGTGCAAAATTTATACTAGTAAAGTATGGATCGATATGAATATTGATCTTCTTATTGCTAATAGCCCACCATTCACATTAAAACAAGAATACCAAACTTTTGGACCCATACTTTTGGACCCATACTTTAGTTCTATGATATCTATCAATACACCAAGATATTCAATTATCTCCTCTTCTCCTTCATATCCTATCATAGCAATCCCACTATTTTGGATCCATCTTTGCATCACAAGCTCTCTTATATAAAATCTCATTCCTCTAATGATATAGGATGCATAGTGGTTAACCTTTCGATTGGGGCCCCATGCTAAATTGCACAACTCATCAGTTGCATCCTCTTCTTTATTGAAATACTTAGATTTCATCTATAATATAACATAAAAAGTTGTATTGGTTCAAATAATTAATTTTATAATTATAAAATATAATGTAATATTAGTGAAATTTATATGGTGATCTTCAAATTATTTTGTAAATTTTCTTCTATGTTGATCATCAACATTTGTATTGTTCTTCCTAAATAGTATACTTTTGTGCTCACTACAACAAGTCATGATTTTTAACTTTACATTGACATGAAATAGTAGTTAGAATACTAAAAAGTATGCTAAGATGGTACTATCTTCAATTGCTTCATAATTATTTAGAACATAAAAGTGTGCCTTGGATAGCTCATTCATGTTCATAAACTCATATCTCCTTTCATCCATGGGTCGAACCATTTGTTTGAATATGGACAGTATCGATTTATCATCACCCTATTCATGGTCTGAATTATGATATGCATGATTGAATCTTGTTTCGATATCGTCATGATATATCGAGCAGAACGTAACATACTTTATAGCTGTGTATGCTTCCGCTATGGATCCTTTAGGCCGTGCCTTATTGCACATATACATTTTTAGGATACACAAGAATTTATAAATAAAAAAATTAAATTTAACTAATACATTTACATCTTATAATAGATATGTCAAAGGGATTATAATTTCTTTATCTTTCAATAGGATATATACATTGATAATATACCAGGCCAATCAGAAGAGTTTTCTTTGGAAGATGAACAGTCAGGTGCACCATAACATCAAAAAATGTTGGTGAAATTTTTTTTTCTAACTCATAAAGAAGGAGCACAATATCCTTCTCAAACTTATCTAGTAAGTTAATCTTTAATTTTTGGCAACATAATTCTTAAAAAAATACTCCTAACTTAATCAATGTAGTTTGAACATCATCACTTAGATAGCCACACATCACCACTGGAAGCAAGCACTGCATCATCATATACAAGTCATGATTTTTTATGTTAGATATATTATCATCGTTGTTGCCAATACACCACGATATATTTAAAGCATAAGCATCATGAAACTTTATGATTTTGAACCATCCACAGAAATTCTTTTTATCATCAAATAGTGAATAACATGCAGGTGCCATACAAAATTTATCACCTCAATAAACTAAATGCAACTCTGACTGGATTTTCATTTCTTAGAAATCAATATGAGCTTTTGAATTATCTTTTATTTTTACTATAATGTTCAATACTGTATTGATGATATTATCATAAATATTCTTATTAATGTGTATTACATCAGGTTATGATGAAGTAGTAGCTACTTTTAGTATGGTAGTTTGAAAAATAGGCTTCGCTTCATTCAATTCAGCTTAGCTTCAGTACGCTTCTGCTTGCAAGTACTTGATGTATTTCCAAATTTTACATTTTTAATGGCTTTAAGTTATTCTAAAACTTCTGCTCTACTTAACTCCTTAGGTGGTGGATGTCGGTCGGACTTACCATCAAAGTATTAGTTATAAGAGATCCTCCAAGAGTGATTAGCAGATAAAAACTATCGATGACCCATAAAGTAGATTTTTCTTTCATGTTTTAAATGTATGAAAGACTTATCCTTGTTGCATATTGGATATGCCAGATATCCTTTGGTACTCCATCCAGATAAGTTTTCATATACAAAAAAATTATTTATTGTCCATAAAATCAAAGTATGCAACTTAAAATTTCTTCGACTGATATCATATGTCTGTACTTCATTTTTTCAAAGCTCCTTCTGATCATTGATTAAGGGTCATAGATATACATCAATTTTATTATCTTGTGCTTTTGGACCCAAAATCAATAGTGACATAAAAATAAATTACTCTTTCAGGCACTTTTAAGGTGACACATTATATATAACTAGCATCACAAGCCATATGCTATAGGAAGTACTCAAATTGCCAAAAGAATTAAATCTATCTATCGCTAGACCAAATTAGATATTGCACGAGTCACTCACAAAGTATAGATGCTTTGCATCAAAGTCTTTCCATACTACAGAATTAGCTGGGTGGCTAAGTATATTCTCCTCCGAAACCTACTGCTCATGATGCCATCTCATTTCTTTAGCTATCTTTATGGACATATATAATCTTTGAAGTCTTGGAATTAATGAAAAATATCTTAAAATCTTATGAGGTGTCTTCTTTTCTTTCCTATTATCGATTTTGTACCTAGGCTCACCGCATTGTATACATTCACTTGCTTATTTGTTTTTCTTATAAAATAATATATAGTCATTTTTGCAGGCATATATAGGAATATAACCAAGTCTCAATTCCTGCATGTATGTTTTTATTTTAGAATATGATTTTGGAATTCTCTCTCCATTGGAAAGTGCTGCTTTAATTAATACCAAATTTTGGTCAAATAACTTCTGACTCCATTGGTTTGTGATTTTAATATGAAGCAATTTGATCAAAAACTCTAACTTGGAGAATTTTACACAATTTAGGTAGAGTATCTCTCGTGCATCCCTTACAAGCTTTGCAAACTATTCAGAAATCCCTTTATCTTATTTATATTATGTTCATGATCAGAAGGTTCTAATGCACTAGTACTCATAGGTATATTTGAGCTAACACCTTGATGTAGACCATCCAATAGTGAACCTATACTACCATGTTCGACAGGTTCAGTAGCATCACTATCATCTTCAATATCATCATCATTGCACACAACTTCATTCAAAACACCCTCCCCATTCTATATCGAGTATACTTCTTGTTCATATCATAATGTACTAGATGCTTCTCAACAAGTGATATGTAATGATATACCATATTAACGCATCTCTTGCATGGATACTTTATCCGACTGGCATTGTTAGCCTTACGCCATGCAAACTTAATAAAATCTCAAACACCTTTGCTATATTTAGGTAAGAAAATATCCCTAGCATTCATCCAATTTTTGTTGATAACCATCTAAAAATAAAGAAAATCATTAACAATAAGGAAAATACCCCTGGCATTTATCCAAATCGGAGCTCGAATCGGATCTTGGATCAGATTTTGACTTGAAATTCAATTGACCAATGTATATAATTCATTCAATTTTTGTCAATATCTATCTAACAACAAAGAATAATGCTTAATGAATCTTAACTTCACAAACTCCTTCCTAGTAGGTGTGGTCCTATCCCTTTCAAATATACATCACTTTTATTGTTGCCACAACTTTGTTTTTTATTCCATATCCGAAGAAAATCTGGTAGCATCTCCTTATAGTTCTTTAAGTACACTATATATGGATCATATTTTAACCATATCTAATATGTATTCGAAGAACAAACGAGATAATTATGATAAAATTTTTCACAATAGAACAAAGAATAATACGACAATAATAAAAAATTAATGCATTTCTGAACTATCCAAATCGAGGCATTCAAGAGCCACCTACAGAGTTCATTTTGGGGACCCTACGACTGACTCTTGAATGAGAGTCTAAGGTTACATCAATGCATGCATTAAAACCTATCATGCATCTCTCTATAGAAATAGAGAGATGTACCAAAATTCTAACCAGGATCTCGACCTGGATTTTAATCAGGATCTTGACTTGGATCCCAGACTAGATCCTGACTAGGATCTTGATCTGGATTCTAGACCGAATCCCAACCTCGATCCGACCTAGATTGTGATCTAGATTTTGACCCAAATCCTAATCTAGATTCTGTACCAGATTCCAGCCTCGATCCGATCTGGATCTCGGATCGGATCCCAACCTAGATCCCGACCTCGATCTGATTCAGATTCTAGACCAGATTCTGTACTGGATTTCAACCTAAATCCCTATCCAAATCTCGACCTTGATCCGACTCGAATCATGATCCAGATCTCAGATCGAATTTCGACCCAAATCTCGACTAGGATCTCGGACCAGATCTCAACCTCAATCTAACTCGGATCGTGACCTAGATCCTGGATCGGATCCTAGATCGGATCTCGGACTAGATTTTGACCCGAATCCTAACTTGGATCTCAAACCAGATCCCAACCTCGATTCGACTTAGATCATGACCTAGATACTAGACTAAATCTCAGACCGAATTCTGACCCAAATCCTGACCATCCTAACCTTGATTTGATCTAGATCACGGACCCGATCCTAGACCAGATCTTGGATCGGGTTCTGACCTCAATCTTGACCTAGATCATGGAGAGGATCCCAACCTCGATCCAACCTAGTTTCTAACTCGGATCTCAAACTGGATTCCAACCCAAATCACGATCCAAATCCCAGACCAGATCCAAACCTTAATCCAACCGGGATCATGACCTAGATCCTAGATTGAATTTCAACCCGAATCTCGACCTCAATCAGACCTAGATTGTGATTCAGATCTTGGACTAGATCTCGGACCAGATTTTGACCCGAATCTAGACTCGGATCCCAACCTCGATTCGATCTGGATCATGACTCGGATCCCAAATCAGATCCTGGATTGGATTATGATCCAGATTTGATCTGGATTATGACTCGGATCTTAGACTAGATCCTAGACCAGATCTTGAACCAAATTTTGACCCAAATTTTGATCTAGATCCTGGACCAAATCCTAATTCGTATTTTGAACCGAACAATTTATATGTATTAAAAATTCACTAAAGGATTTGGCAAATCCTAACTAAAACATTAAATCATAATCACAATAAAATATAGGGACTAAACAAGCAAAAACATTAAATTATGACAAGCAAAAGTATTAAATTATTTTTTAAAAAATAATATCTTATAATTATTTTAAAAATCTAACTATTTTTATTATAAAAAAATAATTTATTTTTAAATATTTTATTTGATTTTATTTATCATTACTATCTTGCAATAGTTATTATTATTTTAATTATTATTATTTTTATAAATAAATTATTATTTTTTAAAAAATAATTATTTTAATTTTTTTCCATTCTTCTCCTGTATGTCGTAATTCTACCCCCGATTCCCCCACCATCCCTCGATCGTCACCATCGCCCCTACCCCCTGCGGTGTCCCTCCGCCCCCCACACCCCGTGGCCTCCACTCAACCCATCACCATCCACCCCCATCCCTAGCGATGCCCTTCCACCCCATCCTACTCGCATAGGGTGTTGGGCCTGCTTCGCTCATGCTCCCCACCCCCCGCAGTGCCCCTCCATTCCATCCCGTGGTTCGTATTGGTCACTGCCCACCAAACACCCCCTCCCCTCCTCCTCCTGGCTCAGGCACACCACCCCTCCCCCCTGCCCATCACTACCACCCATGCATAGAAGGAAAAAAACCATCATATATAGGAAGCTTACCTTTGATTCACATTAGCGGCAATAGCGATGGGGGCATTGGCGGTAGCGGTGGTGATAGCAAGAGATGCACTCGTTAGTCGGTGGAAGCTCGGGAGGAGGGGGAGAGAGAGAAGAAAGTTTCGTGGGAGAGAGAGGAGACGGTTTCGAGTATTTCACGGAATGGTAGAGACGTCGAGATGACTACCATTTAAAGAGCTTTTAGTGACAAAAAATTTCTATCGTTAATAATTTTAGCGATAAAATAATAATTTTCATCAATAATAATTTTCATCAATTTTTTCACTAAAAAAATTTTTCTTTAAAAAATTCAAAAAAAATAATTTATGACCAAATATTGAGTTTTTGCCACTAATAATTATTATTAGCAATGCAATTAATGTTTGCATCTCTAATACTTAATTATTTGCAGTAAAAATTTTTCATCATAAATAATTAATAAAAAATAAAATTTTTAAAAAATAAATGCTAGATTGTTTGTGATGAAAAATTTTTATCATAAATAATTAAGTATTTATGATGAAAAAATGATTGCTATTGCAAATACTTAATTTTTTATGATAAAAATTTTCATCATAAGTAATCATGAAAAATTAATTCTTTTTTTAAAAAATAAATAGTAGATTATTTATGATAAAAATATTTTATAAATTTAAAAAATAATTTAAGTATTTTATGATTGATTTTTTGATCATAAATTTTTTTTATATTTTGTAACTAAAAAATTGATCACACATATATTTTATAATCAAATATATTTTTTTTATTTTTTTAAATATTATATAATTTTAAAATTTAAAGCTCATCTTCATTGTTCATTATCTAAATAATTATCATTATAGTATTGTCACTAAGGATCATCTCGATCTGATAGCCCTAGCTATATCAATCAATAAAATTTAGTTTTGATGGTCATAAATGATTGCATAATGATTTAATAGTTAGAGATTACTGATGGATCCAAAAACTTGCAATGATGATCTCAGTGATATTTATAGCATACTATCAAAATCTCATTTCAATCCAATATAATTATCATGGTTAATTTAATATGGAATAATTTAGATTGTTAAATGAAAAATGATAATCAAAACCTCAAACGATATTTGTAAGATGAGTTTTTTAGATAAATGATCTTTGCTACTAGTTTGATTGTTTGGATGGTGGTTATCATAAAAAATAAATCACATGTATATGAACCATCTAAAACTATATCACTTGATACACATTCTTAAAGTCCTTAAGTAATTATACTTTTGCTTTTGTAAGATCTACATAACATAGATGGTTCATATACACAAGATTTGGATTTTATGATCACTACTATATAGATAATTAAAATAGTAGCAAAAATTATTTATTTAAAAAATTAGCTTATAATTAGAGTTGTTTAGTCTTTTGATCACTCATTTTTTATTTAATGATTCAAATCATTCTGTACTAAATTGATCATGATAATGATGTTCGATTGAAGTAAATTTTGATAATGTACTATAAATATTACCAAGATCATCATTGCAAATTTTCAGATTCATCAATGATTTTTATCTATCAAATCATCATGCGATCATTTATGACTGTCAAAATCAAATTTTATTGATCAGCATAGCTAGGGTTATCGGATCGAGATGATTATTTATAATGATACTCTAATAATAATTATTTAAATAATGAATGATGAAGATAAAATTTAAATTTTAAAATTATATCATATTTAAAAAAAAATATTTTAAAAATATTAATTTTAAAAAAAAATAAAAAATACTAAACTATTTATGATGTAATATTTTAATACAAATAATTTAGCATTTATTTTTAAAAAAAATTATTTTTTTTTCCATCCAAGAGGTGGGTCGGTGGCTGTCTTGGCGGCGGCAGAGATGTGAGAGTGCGGCAGCGGCTTCAAACATCGAATCGCATGCATGCGACACCCGTCCGCATGATGGACCATGCAAGGGCTGGTGGAGCTATGAGTGGGCATCGCTGGCCATCTCCACGGCATTGTAGGTGTATGTAGCGATGTCGGACATGCTGCCTTAGCTCGCTTATGGGCTAGCTAGCAGCGGACATGCTCGCACCCCTCTACCCCATCATGTCGATCGTGCATGACACATCTTTGCCCGCTGCCCCAGCAAGCTATAGACGTGGGACAAAAATTACTGATTTTAAATTATTGATTTTTTATTAATTATTCGTGTTGGAATTTTTTCTATCATAAATAATTAGGTACTTATGATGCAAAACTTATTTACATCGTAAATACCCAATTATTTACGGTGGAAAAAATTTCATCACAAATAATCTATCCTTTTATTTTTTAAATTATTGATTTTTCATCGATTATTTATGATGGCATTTTTTTCACCGTAAATAATTGAATACTTACAATGCAAATCTAGTTTACGACGTAAATACCCAATTATTTATGATGAAAAAAAATTAGTTGTAAATAATCTACTCTTTTATTTTTTTAAATTATTGATTTTTTATCGATTATTTATGATGGAAGCTTTTCCATCATAAATAATTGAGTATTTATGATGCAAATCAGATTTGCATTGAAAATACCTATTTATTTGTGATGAAATATTTTTGTTGCAAATAGTCTACCTTTTTATTTTTTAAATTATTGATTTTTCATTGATTATTTATGATGGTATTTATCATCCTAAATAATTGGTTATTTACAATATAAATTAGATTTCTATCATAAATGCCTTATTATTTACGATAGAAAAATTTTTGTCACAAATAATCTACCCTTTTATTTTTTAAATTACTAAATTTTTTAAAATTATTTTATGATGGAACTTGTTCCATGGCAAATAATATTAGATATTTATGATGTAAATTTATTTTTCATCATATATACTTAATTATTTATGATAAAAAAATTATTTTTTATTATAAATAATTTATTATTTATGATAAATTTTTTTTTATTGTAAATATCATTATTTATGATGAAATTATTTTTATCGTAAATAATTTCATTGCAAAAACCTAGATTTCTTGTAGTGTCACATCCTCCAAAAGAGTAACAAAATATTTTTTATTCAAAAACTCATGCATAAGTGAACATGTATAATTTCTTATCTTGAAATCATGTAATATTAAAATAAGAAATCATCTCTTTCCAAATTTAGTATCATGCAGTGGTGACATCATGCTTGATCCTATATTCTAAATTATTTTTCATGCATAAGGTATTTACTTTCAAAATTTATAACTTCTAAATATTTTATGTACAACTTTTTTTTAACACATGAATGTATACAAAATAAATCTAAAGATAATAAAAAACTTATCATCAATCGGACCCAAAATCCTAAGGTCTTCTTAACTCAATCTCTAGATCGATGTTCTTCCGACGATGAAGACTAGCATAAGTGGATAACAAGATTTATTAGCCTTCAATCTGAGCTTTGTAATTGCCACTAACTTGTTCCATTATTAATTAGGAGTCACTATAAGCTTAGAGCCGATTTGCTTCTAGTTTCTTAGCTATTTTCAACCCCACAATCAGAGCCTCATATTCTACCCCATTATTTATTGCAGAAAATTCGAAATGCAGTGCATGGATTAACTACAATCAAACCTGCGTCTGCTCCGGATGCATTGGATGAATCATCCACATATAGAACCTAGAAGTCTTCAGGGTGGTTTGCTCTTTCTTCAAAAAATTTTGACTGCAACTATGGAATACTGATCTCATTTTGCTTAGGTTCAGTTTTATCTGAAATGGTGCATTCTACTATAAAATCTATCAATATTTGAACTTTGATTGATGACCGAGGTTGAAAATTGATGTCAAACTTTGCGAGCTCGATTGCCCATTTTACTATTCTTTCAGAGGTATCCGTTCGATGAAAAACTATCTTGATTGGTTAATCAGTGATGAGTATTATAGTGTGTCCCTAGAAATAAAGTTCGAGCCTTCGAGTTGCAATCAATAGAACATAAGTTAATCTTTCTAACTTGGAATACCTAGTTTCAACATCCCTCAAAATTCAGCACATATAATAGACCGGCCTTTGCACTTTCGCTTCTTTCTTGACTAAGACCGCCGTAAGAGCCACCAGGGAGACCATTAGGTATAGAAATAATTCCTCTCTTGGTTTAGACTTGGCCAATAGGGGAGGTGAGCCAAGGTAGTTTTTCAACTTCTCAAATGCTTGCTAGCATTCAGGGGTCCAATAGATTTTCTTCGACTGCTTGAGAACTTGAAAGAAGGGCATGCATCTCTCAGCTGACCTTGAGACAAAGTAGTTTAGGACTGCTATTTTTTCGGTTAAGCATTGAACTTCTTTTATTGATTTTGGAATAGTCATTTTTTGGATGACTCGAATTTTCTTTAGATTCGCCTCGATTCCACATCTCGATACCATGAATTCTAAAGACTTCCTTGAAGTCACTCCGAAGGCAAACTTAGTCGGGTTTAACTTCATCTTGTACTTTTGGAGGACATTAAAGGTCTCTTTAAGGTTGACGATATGATTTGTTAAAGATCTGCTCTTAACAAGCATGTCATTTATGTAGACTTTCATATTGTGGCTGATCTGTGCCTTGAATATTTTGTTCACCAAGTGTTGGTAGGTCACACCTACATTTTCGAGTTTGAATGGCATAATTCTATAATAATAGAGACCACGGTTAGTAATAAAAGTAATTTTCTCCTCATCTTCTAGTGCCATCTGGATTTGGTTATTATCGAAGAAGGCATCTATGAAAGTGAGGAGCTCATGGTCCGAAGTCGCATCCATCAGTTGATTAATTTAGAGCAGAGGGTAGCTATCTTTTGGGCAGACCTTATTCAACTTTTTGAAGTCTATGCATATTCTCCATTTGTCATTTGCTTTCTTGACGAGGACTACATTGGAGACCCAATTCGGATAAGAGACTTCTCGAATGAACCCAGCTTTGAGGGATTTGTCAACCTCATCTATAATTGTCTTCTATCTCTCTGGTGCATAGCTACATATTTTTGTCTTCACTGGTTGATTCTTGGGATTAATAGCTAGACGATGTTCTATGACTTCAGCATCAATTCTAGGCATATCGGTGGGAATCCAAGCAAAAACATCCATATTTCTTTGCAAGAAGGTGATGAGCTACTCTCTGACTTCTTCCTTCAAATTGGAGTCGATCTGGACAGTATGATCCTCCTTTCTATCATTCAATGGGATTGAGATGAGGTCGGTTCACCCCATTCTTTAGTGAGATCATTGCGAGCATCAAGTCCATCCACTGGGTAAGGATCTGGTTGACCTTTCTCCTACAAGACAATCGTATAGCAGTGTCTAGCCATGGCTTGATCTTCTCTGACTTCTTCGATCCCATAGTTTGTTGGAAACTTCATTTTAAGGTAATAAGTTGATACAACCGTCCGAAGTGCATTTAAATCAGGTCGGCCAAGAATAGCATTGTAAGCGAAAAGAGTTCTTACTATCAGAAAATCTACTTGTGCTTGGGACTACCTTGGGTATCACCCTGCAACTACAAGTAAAGTAATTACTTCTTCAATTAGCATAGTGTCACTAATGAAGCCTACTAATAGGGCACTTATTGATCCCAAGCGACTATTAGTAATGGGCATTTTTTAGAAAGCATCATAAAATAAGATATCGACAGAGCTTCTATTATCAATAATAATGCAGCATACATCATAATCAGCAATATTTAAGAAAACTACAACCACGTCATTATACGAAAATTGAACCCCTAGTGCATTATCTTCAATGAAGAAAATGGGTTCTTCAGTCCTCTACCGTTTAGCTTTCTCTCTCGATCCACTAGCTTTCCCCCATCGAAGTCCCCTAGACATAGTATTAATGATCCCAAGTGGTGGTCGATCTCCTTGCTGCTTCTCCCTTCTTGGTGGCTCTGGTGACGGTGGTGCTTTCGGCTAATCTTTCCTTCCTTCTGGCCGATGTCATAAAAATCAATCAAGCTGGTCTTGTCTGATGAGCTCCTCGATCTTGTCTTGGAGCTGAATACATTCCTCAATATCATAACCGTGGTCACGATGGTAGAGACAATACTTGTTGGGGTTTCACTTGATAGGATGAGACCGCATCTTGTTTGGCCTTGGCAATTGCTCCTTGATCTCCATCAGCACTTGAGTCTTTGGAGCATTGAGAAGAGCATAGTTATGAAACCTTCTAGGGGGAGTGTTCCATCATGCCCTTCTATTAGGACTTCTTTATCAGCGAGCTTAGAAAGGAGTCTGGGCTCGTTTGCACTCAGGAGGAGTTCTGGAGTGCGGTCGAGCTTCACTCGTTCTTTTTTCAGCTGTGGGCTTGCTAGCTTCTCTTGCATGCCACTCTCTTGCGGCTTTATCATCTTTGGCTTTAAATGCCTCTTCTGCTCGGGCATAGCCAACAGTCCGGGCCAACATATCAGCAAAATTTTTGGGGTACTTCTTTTTTAGAAAGAATAAAATGTCATTCTTCTGAAGACCATCCTTCAGTGTGGCCATAGCTATGGACTGGTCCAAATTCTGGACCTCCAGTACAGCAGCATTGAAACAGCTGATGTAAGTTTGGATGGACTTTCCTTTCTTCTACTTTATATTGATGAGTGAGTCCGAACCTCGCCTTGAATGTCGGTTGTTGATAAAGTGAGCCGCAAACTAATGACTCATTTGGTCAAAAGAGAAGATTGTACCTATCTTAAGAGTCGAGTCCCAGTTCTTTGCTGCCACCTTAAGAGTTGATGGAAAAGCTTGGTACAGAATGGTGTCTAGTATGCTATGGAGTAGCATCATAGTCCAGAAGGCCTTAAGATGATCAATCAGATTAGTGGTCTCATTGTAGCTCTTGAATTGAGAAAGTTTGAAGTTTGGTGGGATGGGCTACTGTATGATTTATTGGGAGAAAGAAGGATTGATGCAGATATTATCACCATAGGCTGGAGAAGCTTGATGGAGTTCATCAATCCGTCAGTTCATCTCTTGAAGCTTTTGATTGAAAAGATCCTTCTGATCATGAATCTCGAGGGTCTTCTAATAGAATGGAGGTAGGGATCCTCCGGGGGTTGAGTCATGATCAGAGCAGGGATTCTCAGCCCTCTATTTTTTCTTACCAAGGGTCATCGAACGGCTTGCCCAGGTGGGCCTCCCTCGCATCGGATCCCGACATTCTAATAAAGTTCACTCCCATTGAATCGATGCCGAGAGCTATTGCATGGCCTGCACTACTTCTATGAGGCCCTTAACCCACTGGATTAGTAGATTGAACTACTCCATATCTACCACAGCTGGCGATGGAGGAGCTTGGTGTGCTGGAGAAGAAGTCAAAGCAAGTAGATCTGGATGAGATATGGTCGTAGAGATGGTAGATCATTTGATTGATGCCTTCTTAGGTGGCATCTTGCAGGACTGATCGGAGAAGAAGAGCTTAAAATAGAAAATGAATTCTACTGAGAACTCCTTTAAGAACAAGAGATCAAAGCAGCTTTTCCTTCCTCTAGCATCAATTCTGTTGGTGCAAAATCTGGTTGATGTCGAAATGAGCTGGAGCTGGAGAGGATGAGGTCCCCACTAGGGACCTGCAAAACAAGTCCTAATCGGAGTCGGGGTGGCTTCGGTAGGACCTTTCGATGATCAAGTGAGCTCTTCTGACCAATAAAAATGGAGTGTTTAGAGAATTTTTTTTAGAATTCCTAGAAAGAGATGAGAGCTTAGAGAGAAAATATATCTGGAGGGTCCCTTATATAGGCGGAGCTAGTAACAAATTGATGGTGATAGCCGTAGTTGCTTGGTAATGGGCCATTTAAGCCACGTAGAGTTTGTTATGGCAAGTGGTGTCCGTTGTCATGATGTGCCAGTCTATTGAGGATTAATGGTTAAAGCTCAGAGGGGATAGCTATAGTCAGTAAAGAACTCTGCATCATAGTAGTTCAGGGAAGGTTCGGACCTCTTCGGGGTTGTTTGTATGTGAATTGGTATTCATTGAGTTGGGAGCTGAATTCGTGTAGATCATGAGGTCTTTCTGGGCGACTATAAGGAGTTCAGCTGGAAGGAGCTTTCTTGGCGACTGGGAGGAATTCGACTAGAGGGAGCCCTTTAGGCGACTGTAAGGAGTTTGATTGGAGAGAGTTCTTTGGGCGACTAGAAGGAGCTCCAGGGTGGTTCGTAAATAAATAATTTGAAGACGAGGTCCTCTTGTCAACTTTGACTTGCACATTCGAGATTCTAGATTCAATAGGGCCAAGATCTGCCACTCTCAGTAAGGCATAGAAGTTCGTATAAGGGAAAGCTCCATCAGTATGTGATTCTTATCGTATGCTCTAATCCATGGTGGTGAGATTTGGCTTGAAGGGGATCCAATTAGAAAGAAGTTCGACCAGCTTCAAGATTGGCTAGACTAGGCTATGTAGAGATAGAATGCTTAGCCCATTATTTAGGCAATTGCTTTCACTATTCAAGCTCATCCGAAAGGAGTTTGGCTGGAACTAGCTGCCTATATCGAAGGGATTCGATTATTTTTACAATTTATCACCGAGTAGAGTTGGACTAATTGAGTTTTGATACTCAAGCCTTACTGTCAGGCGGGAAGTGTGAGCTTAGAAGTGGCTCTCCCAAGTCTTAGGAACATAAGAAGATAGGTCATGAAAAGATGGGAGCAAGTCGAAAGAGAAATCAGTCTAAATAGCAAAGTTCAAAAACTTAGCCGACTCACCCTGAGAATGGGTTGGCTAATTTAGGAACTTAGTCGATTATGTCTTAGAGAAAAATTTAGACAGAAAGTAGTATTTTTAGACTATTGGTACTGTACATAGTTAAATCGGTTCAGTCTGAAACTGAGCCGACCCAGTCACAGGTTAAACGACTTAGTCTTAAACTAAGCCAGCTTAGTTTTTATGGGTATGTTTTGTGTACGTGGGTTATTTTGAATTTGGAGAGTTTTTCTATGAGCTTGAGGCTTAACCTTTTTATAAAGTATATATACTGAAATTAGGTCAAGGTCGTATATGATACTAAATTCACTAAAATAAAGCTCTTTTCTCCTAGAAATATTTACTCTTTTTCTCTATTTTTTAATCTATTATTCATGCTTCCATAGTAATCTCTAAAGAGTTCTTTTTTATTGCTTGGCCGATCACCAGCAGCCACGTTAGTCCGTGTATGGAATTAATTTTTACAATAATTAAAATCAGAGTAGTGTTATGTGGAAGGAAGGAAGACACCTAGGGTTTCTACATTAAGAATTTGTTTCATTAAGTTTTACCCTAAAAACTTCTTGTTTGCTTTGTGGTTATCTCTAGATTGAGGTGGAGATTTATTACATGGAGGAATGGTAATACAGAAGGTTGAAAAGAGGATTTAGGGTATTTAGATCTTCTTTAAAGGATAGTTTTGCTGGTGTGTGATTGTGAAAGGGTCATAGGATTTTGTTCTTGACTTACTTAAAGTCATGGGACCAAGTGGACTCAAGGTGGATTTTGAAAGGTTTGATGGCAAGAAAAACTTTATCTTATGGCAGCAAAGGGTAAAGGACTTGTTGGTTCAGTAAAGAATCTACAAGGTCTTGATAAGAGAAAGATCAGAAAAGATCAATACTGAGGATTGAAAAGAGTCGGAGAAAATTGCTTTTAAAATAATCAAAATGTGCTTGGTCGATCAAGTGCTACCTGAGGTTTGCATAGAGACCACATCAAAGGGGCTCTAGATGAGATTGGAGAATACATATTGAGAAAAAATATGACAAATAAGCTATGGTTGAAGAAATAGCTATATAGTTTGAGGATATCCGAAGATGGAGATCTTGTTGTACATATCCAAAGGTTCGATCAGATATATTTTGAGGTGATGAGTTTGGATGTGAAGATGGGCAAGGAAGATCGGACATTGCTGCTGCTTTGTTTTCTCCCAAGCTCGTATAATGGTCTTATAACAACTTTAGTTTATGGAAAGGAGATCTTAAACTATGAAGAAGTTGTTGGTGTGCTTGGATCAAATGAGCAGAAGAAAAAGATCTACAAGAAAAATCCCAAGTCTGAGATCTTAGCTGTGAATGAAAGATAGAAAAGATCAAAGAAAAAGATAAGAGAGAAATCTAAGGGTAGGTCATAGTCTCGAGATTAGAGGAAGACATTGAAATGTTATAAATATCATCAGCCTGGATACCTGAGGAGAGATTGTCCTCTTTTAAGGTTAGAAAAAGAAAAGGCCAACAAGACTGATGATACAGCTTCAGTAAGCAATGAAGAAGATCTGCTAGTTATATCAGATGGGTCCACAGAGTATGATACTATATGGATATTGGAGTCAACATGCTCTCACCATTATACTTTTCATCGAGAGTGGTTTTCTATCTATCAGAAGATCGATGGAGTAAGTGTCAGTCTTGGAGATGATCACTCGTGTAGAGTAGTTGGAGTTGGCTCAATTAGGGTGAGGATGTGCGATGGGATCATTCATACATTATTAAAAATCAGGCATGTATCAGAATTGAAAAAGAATTTAATTTCTTTAGGCTACTTAGAGGAGCAGGATTATGCTTTTAGTAGCTAGGCTAGGAGTGGATATTTGAAAATTTTTAAGAGAGTTTTGTTGGTGATGAAAGGTAGAAGACTGAGCAACAATCTTTATAGAATGAAAGGCTCAATGGTAAATGATAGTGCAGAGGTGCTAGCAGCGGCACAGGAGGAGTAGCTCTTATATCAGTTGTGGTATTATTGGATGGATCATATGAGTGATCGAGGGTTTACTAAAATCAGCAGAAGAGGGATGATCCCAGTCTTGAAGAAGGAGGGCACAGATTTATGTGAGCCATGCATCTTTGATAAACAATATAGGATAAAGTTTGCCAAAAGTATCAAGCACAGTGAAGGAGTGCTAGATTTAGTGCACTCAGATGTGTGGGAACCACCTCCTGTATCAGCTAGAGGTGGGGCAAAATATTTTATCACTTTCATTGATGATTTCTTAAGAAAGGTGTGGGTTTATCTAATAAAAAAAAAATCAAAAGTGTTTGCCCGATTCAGAGTCTGGAGAGCTGAAGTAGAGGAGTTAAGAAGATAGGTAAAGTGTCTGAGGTCGGATAATGGAGGAGAGTATATAAGTTTGAAGTTCAGGAGGTACTATGAGGAAAATGATATCAAAAGATATTACATAGTGAAGATGACTCCTCAGTAGAATGATGTTGCAGAAAGGATGAACCAAATACTGATCAAGAAGACATGGAGTTTAAGGCTACAGGCATCACTTCTAAAATCCTTTTGGGGTGATGTTTTAACTTTCTTTTATTTTCTTATGAACAGGTTCCCTCATCGGAAGCTGAATGGAGGCATTGCAGAGGAGATCTAGAGTGGGAAGAAGGTGAAGCTTGACCACCTGAAGGTCTTTGGTTACACAGCCTATACACATGTAGAGGCAACTGAGAGAAGTAAGTTGGATCCTAAATCTCAAAAGATGATATTCATAGGATATCCACAATGAGTCAAGGGATACCTGCTGTGGAATCCTGAAGCATAGAAGGTGGTGATCAGTAGGAACATCATTTTTGATGAAAAGAGCATCTTAGAGAGGCCTAGGAGTATAGGAGCAACTAGAAAAATAAAGATGAATAGTGATGGCTAGTCAGAGAATGATAGCATATAGGTTACATCCACTTATAGGATTGTTCCTATTAAGGTGGAGCTGGATAGAAAAGTTTTGTCTCTGATTGAAAATCAGCATGGAGGGCCAGTAGTTCAGATGGATGTGCAGGATCGATCATAGATTTCAGGCAGAGATGTGCTAGTGGGAGTGGCTTTGTACAAGTCCCAGTATACTGTTAGGAGGTCGAACAGCTATGGCATTGATGAGATTATCTCCTATGCACTTATCACCGCTAATGAAGATCTAGAGAACTATGCAGAGGCCATGGAGAGTGAGAATCATGATTCATGGATGCAGGTTATGATGGAGGAGATGAAATCACTGAATAAAAATCAAACATGGTAGCTAGTGAATCTTTCAAAAGGTGCTCAACCTATTGGCTTAAAGTGAGTGTTCATAAAGAAGGAAGCACCTTCAGAATAAGGTGGAGTCAAATTCAAGGTAAGACTGCTAGCAAAGAGATACTCACAAAGGAAATGAATAGATAACATAAAAGTTTTCTCTCCTGTGGTGCATCATACATCTATTCGAATTTTGCTATCACTGGTGGCACAGTATAACATAGAGTTGGAATAGATGGATGTAAAGACGACCTTCCTTCATGGTACATTGAAGAAAAGAATCTATATGAAGCAACCAAATGATTTCATGAAGATTGGATAGGAGAAAAAGGTGTGTTTACTAAAAAGGTCACTGTATGGCTTGAAATAATCTCCTTGTTAGTAGTATCATAGATTTGATAGCTTTATTTTGAGCCTACAATTTGTCAGATATGAACATGATAGTTGAGTCTACATCAAGGATGTAGATGAGAAGGATGTCCTATACCTACTATTATATATTGATGATATGCTCATAGCTAGCAGGAGTACGAAGGTTGTGAAAGGACTGAAAAGAACATTATCAACTGAATTTGAGATGAAAGACCTGGATCCATCATTGAAAATCCTTAGAATGAAGATTTACAGAGATATGTGCAAAGAAGTGCTCCATTTATCACAAGAAGGATATATCCAAAAAAGTTTGAAAAGATTTAGAATGGAGAAGGCCAAACCTATAGAGATACCATTACTAAGCCATATGTCTCTCTCCAAGTATCAAAACCTTCAGTTAGAAGAAGAGAGAGAGTACATGGATGGAGTCTCTTATGCGAATGCTGTAGGTAGTGTGATGTACACTATGGTGTGCTATAGATCAGATATAATACATGCAGTGAGCATGGTTAGTAGATATATGGTTAACCTTGAAAAGAAATACTGAAAAGCATTGAAGTGGATATTGAGATATCTATAGGAAATAAAGAATTATGATTTGGTGTTTGGTGGATAGTCGAGAGGATTTGAAGATAGTAATTTGGATCCTCTTGAAGAATTTATAGATGCAATTTATGTAGGCGATCTTGATACAAGAAGGTCTACTACCGGATACCTCTTCTGCATGTATGGTGGACCGGTGTCTTGGAGATTAATCCTTCAACTAATCACGATCTTGTCTACCACAGAGATTGAGTATATTGACATTACTGAGGCTGCAAAGGAATCACTTTGGCTTGAGGCTGATTGTTGAGATGGGGGAGGAGCAAAGCAAGGTTAAACTATACAATGATAGTCAGAGTGCTTTGTTGCTTGCATAGAACCTAGTTTATCATGCATGCGCAAAGCATATAGACGTGAGGTACCACAGGATCAGAGAGCTGGTGGAGAAAGATGAAGTGAAACTGATGAAGATTCATACAAAGAAGAATCAGTCTGATGCACTCATGAAGGTATTCTCTAGAGATAGTTTTTAGATGTGTGTGGCACAGATGAATTTGCAAGGAAGAGATGAGTTCACAAGAACTTGGAAGCACCAAGGTGGAGAATGTGAGTTTAGAAGTGGCACTTTCAAGTCTTGAAAATATGAGAAGATAGGTAATGAAAAGATGGGAGCAAGTCGGAAAAGAAATCAGCCTAAATAGCAAAGTTTAGAAACTTAGCCGACTCACCCTAAGACTGGGTTGGCTAAGTTAGAAATTGGGTTGGCTTAGTCCAGGACTGAATTGGCTATGTCTCAGAGAAAAATCTAGATAGAAAGCAGTATATTTAGACTATTGGCATGGTACACAACTGGATTGGCTCAGTCTGAAACTAAGCCGATCCAGTCGCAGGTTAGCCGGCTCAGTCTTAAATTGAGCCATGAAAACAGACTGAGCCGATCCAGTCGTAGGTTAGCCGGCTCAGTCTTAAACTGAGCCAGCTCAATTTTTATGGGTATGTTTTGTGTATGTGAATTATTTTGGATTTGAAAAGTTTTTCTATGAGCTTGAAGCTTGATCCTTTTATAAAGTATATGATGTCGAATTCATTAAAATAAAGCTCTTTTCTTCTAGAAATCTCTACTCTTCTTCTTTATTTCTTGAATCTATTATTTGTGCTTCTGCAATAATCTCTAAGGAGTTCTTTCATATTGCTTGGCTGGTCACCAACGGCCACGCCGATTTGTGTGTGAAATTAATTTTCATAATAGGAAGTAGTCACTTTTACTTTTCAAGCTCGTCCGGACGAGCTTCGCAATGCTTTGTGAGCTTTGGAGTTGACTCGTATAGTTGAGAAGATCATTTAGTAGATGCAAGTTGAAGGTTGGGCATCTTAGGATTACCTTGGGATCAGATATCAGACCAAACTTCAGTAGGAGCGGATTTATCCTTAACAGTATGAAATAATCATTATAATTATATTCTAATCATATACTTAAAGTACATTCTATTTCATAATAACTAGATAATATATAAACATTAATTTTTTATAAAACTAATAATTGATAGATAATATATAATTTATTTATGTATTTATATTTTAATTCAATAAATGGGCTTAAGCAAGCCAAGCATAGCTCTAGTGCTACTGATTTGCTCATCCATTGATTGAATTTGAGCCAGATTGGAGAATTTCATCATAAAATGTTTGCAAATTTGATGTATGATTTTTTTGTAGAACCTAGTGTGGTGCTCTCAAACCTCAAGGAAACAAGAAGGCCAGCCGAAGAAGAAAGCCTAATAGGTGATAGCTTCAGCCTGTTGGCACGTAGGTGGAGCTATCTTGGATACAGTTCAAGCTGGCTCAGACTGAGATTGAGCCAGCTCAAACCAAGATCGAGCTGGCTCTCTCAGACAGACAAAAGATTGTGTTCGAAAATCTATGGCTTGAGACACGTCGAGCTGGCTCAAACAGGATGAACAGATCAACACGAGGTTTTTTGTTTGGTCTTGATTGGGTCTAGTCCAAGGGGTCTTAGTGTTAGATATGTGCGCCCTAGAAGCCAAAATTGACTGACACTTGTAATACACTTCTAAGGACAAAATTATAGTTTTGACTATAAATAATAAAATGGATTATTTTCTATCACATATGTGTATTTAGTGTCTGTGATACATCCCTTGAGTTAATGGTAATGATAATTCATATTTTCAAGAGTTGAAAATTTAAGACATGAATTTTTATTTATTAACTCATAAAATGCTTTCTGACCATAGGATCATCATGAGGATGGTGATTGATTCGGAAGGTTAGCGTACAATTACTTCTTTATAGTAAATGAGTCTTGAGTCTATAGTGTAGAGACATCGGAGTGAGAGTACAGATACTCATTAGAGAACGAGGGTACTGAGTGTGACCATCTCGAGTAGTCATAAGGAAGTCTACCTTCTCGTCAATGACTGACTCAATGCTGCAGTGGTGTGTCTGGTTCTTTGACATGAGGTGCATTGGTAGTTCACCTTGAGGGTGTTATAGTTTGACTACACCATGACTCGATCTCCTAGCCATTCGGAATTCTAAGGTGTATGTTGGCTATAGCATGTTCATTGTAGAAATTGGATTGCACCAAGATGGAATCTATCTACCTCGGTGGATGAGGAGCAGCCCTATGATGATCATGAGAATCAAGTTCATAAGCCCATGGCCATGGCAGAGTGTGAAATAATAGAAAGAGTTTCTATTAAGGTTTCCACATCAGACTTGAATTGAATGATTAAATCATATAATAGAAATTAGGGTTTGATGAGTTCATCTTAACCCTAATCTCATCGAGGCTCAAGATAGAAGAACTTAATCACACAAGTAGCTGCACCCAGAGGTTCATTTTCAGTTTTGATGGGTTACCACCATATGCTGCTAGGTGTCACTAGTGGATTTTGGGAGCAATTAGAATGATTTAGATGATCGATCATTCTAAGTTGTTTGAATTAGAAGAGTTTTGATCCATCGAAAGGAATTTCGATGATGTCGATGATGGAGATCATGACATGTCCCATTATCATACAGAATTAAACTTAATTGGATCACAAAAATAAGAGTTTGGATTTGGATATCATCAATTGCACTAACCCAGTTCAATTGATTTGAATAAGATTCAATTAGATTCAAAAAAATCGTGCTAACACACGATTGAGCCTAACATTCTCCTTTTTCTATCATAAAAGTTGTCTCGACTGAGCCAAATAAGTTTGTGCTCACTCAGATATCTTTACCTAGTCTGACTGGAGCTTGTCCAAGTTAGAAAATGTTATCTTAATTTATGAGATAAATTTGAGACAACACCTGCCATTTTTCATCATCTACTAATTCTTGTACTTTGACTTGGTCAAATGTTGACCTTTGACCCTTGGACATCTGCCCATGTGTCATGCACTTATTGGAGAGCAGATAGAGGTTTGTCTCCTCTCTAAAAATTAAAAAGAAGGGGGCGCACACCTAGGATGGCGTGCGCCCATGGATAGGGATGCTGGAGTCCCATACGGATGGGACTCTAGGTTGCTTCTTGGTTTCTACTTAGGTGGCCCTTGGGTATCTACTTTGACCAGTCTTAGGCACTATCTAAGAATGAACTTATGGGTCTCTTATCTAATTGGATTAGGTGATGTCATCCCACCAATCATATTTAGATCTGATTGAACGAAGCAACGTGATTGGCCGGATTGATGCAGCACTGCATGACGCAGCAGAATCTATAAATAGACCCTATCTGCACCCACTTTTAAAGAACTCCTCCCTTAGCCACACCCTAAGGCTGTCCCTCTTCCTTCTCCATGCCACCATCTTGCCCTCTCTCTCCTCTCCATGCCCAAGGAAGTTGGATCTTCTGATTAGTGCGAGTCAGGCAAGGAAAGGCTGACGAAAAAGGAAGAAGGCAGCACTGCTGCGAGACGACGGATGATCTTCAGAAGGAGTTTTGAAGATCCTCCAAATCAGATTTAGATCTAATTTTTGGAGAAAAGAAAGAGAAGGAGAAGATCTCTAGATCCAACCTAAGTGAATATCGGTAGAGGCCAAGTGCTTGCGTGCCTAGATCCAGAACCTCAAGGCTTCGGCAGGATCATCAACGGGTAATCAGATTACCCAGAATCAAGATATAATTAATTTAGAATTAATTTAATTTAATTTTTTTTATTTATTAGATCATAATATCAGATCTAAAAAGTATCAAATCTGATCTGAATCTAAGAGAAAATTTTTGAAATATGCCTCTCGATCCAATCAGATCTGAATGAATCTGACCCGGAAAATCTGATTTCCCACTTCAACTAGTATCAGAGTCAGGTTCACATAAAATTTATTTAGATCTAATTTTAATCTAATAAATTTATGATTTCAGATGTCACATAAGATGTGATTAGATCTAAAATTAAAAAATTAAAAAATTAAAATTAATGAATATAGATCTAGAATGTATGAGATACATAACTAGACTAGGAATAGAATTGTTCTATGTGTAGTCTAGTATAATCATAATTTTAATTTAATTAAATATAATTTTTAGATCTATTTATTTTTTATTTTTTTATATTATAAATATTATAATCAGATCTAAAAATAAAAAATAAAATAAAATTAATTATTCATATGAGATATGATAGTTGCATGTTTAGACTAATTGTAGAATAGTTTTACAAAAAAGGGTCTAGATTAAATTTTATATGATCAAAATTAAATTTAATTTTTTAGATGATTATGAGATAATTTAGATTTGAAAAACATGTATGAATGATACATTAGATATATGCAAAATATATTTTAATTAGATCTATTTTTTATATGAGATATATGCTTAGATCTAATTTATTTTTGTAGATTAGTTGTATTTTTGATTAAGGCGTTTCTCTTGGCCGTCCGATCATAAGAATAAAGTAGGGCTTAAAGACCCTCTCCTCCCATTTGATGGGATGTTCTTATGATGTGTAGGGATGCTGCGCGTTCGTCCTTAATCAAAAATTGAAAACTTACTTTCTGCAAAATCCTAGATTTTGAAACCCTAGGATCTTTTTACATATTTTGTTTATGAACCCTAACTTAATTAAGAATTAAGTTTGTGAAATATCAATTAGATCTAAAATTAAGAATTTTAGATCTAAGACATATTCATAAAACTAGGTTCGGGCTTGGATAGCTCAATTAGGTCTAAGCGATTGATCAAACCGAATCAAGAGTTGGTTAGATGGGATTAACACTGCTTAAATTGACCAGCCTAATAGGATTAAGTCTGGGTCAAGATCGAATCACATGAGTGATCGATCAAGCTAAGATCTAATTAGGTTCAGTGGTTAGAATTTGGATTGTAGGCTAACCTGATTGGTTATGACTTAATAATTTGGTGTCTAAGGTAAGTCTGGCAGATATGGTCGACTAATTTTTAATTGAGAGCTACTCGACTCGAATGTGTTCTTATCGAGTTAATGGCATATCCCTTCCACCGGTCTCACTTACTTGACCATATTTGTTGACTCAAGTTCTGATCTAAGGTGGTCAATAATCTGAGCTAACCCATGCCACTAGGTTAGTCATAATGGTTATGACTATGCCAAATCTAGTTTAATGAGACCTAAATCAAATCTCTCTAAGAAAAGATTAAGTCTAAGGACTTTCACCATTATAGATGTGCAGGCCCTTTTCGAGGTTGATTGTTCTCAGTTGGTTACAGTGGTTCAGTTGCACCGAAAAGATGCAACCATGTCTATTAGGCATTGGATGCTACAGGCTGGAGGATGGATTGGGCTCAATATTTTGGATATGGTGAGAGACCCAATTAGAAATTCAATCTATGCAAATGATGGGTCTCACTTAACTAAGGAGTGGATCAATATTTCAGACACGATGAGATTCATGAATTAGAGATCAAGTTTGGGTGCATCATGATTAGAGAATCATTGAACAAGAATTATTCACTCATTAGCTAATCCATCACCAATAACTATTAGGTGAGGTGATGAGTTAGTTGGTGGGACTGCACCATCCACTAGAAATCTATAATCATGGAGATTTTTACATCTTTACAAAGAAAGTGTAGAGATTCAAAAAAATAGTGAAAGCTAATTTATTTTAAAATAAAATTTTTAAATAAATTATTTAAGTCTTAATTATAATATCTAACTAGAAACTTTGACTCTCTACAGAAAAATATCTGCATCCAATCCACTAGCATGAATTCTGGATACCCATAGACTGATTGAACCAAATTACAAGTATTGGCTCCAAAACTTCAAAATCATTTTGGATTCTAAGAAATTAACTCATGTATTGGATCAGGATTCTCCCACCTTACCAGCTCAGCCATCTGCTGAGCAGAGAGTATCTCTGGATAAGTGGACTGACGAAGATAATAAGGCCAGATACTACATGTTGGGCTTGATGTTTGATGAGCTTTAGCATCAACATGAAGATGTCAGAACTGCTCACCAAATATTGGCTCACCTATAGGAGATGTTTGGTGAATAGAGTCGCGCAGCCAAGTATCAAGTCACTAAACGACTGTTCAAGGCTAAGATGTGCGATGGGTAGTCAGTCCAAGATCATTATCTGATGATGATCAAAAACTTGGAAGAGCTTGAGAAGCTTGGAGTGAAGTTGGACTTGGATTTGCAGAATGATATAATTCTACAATCCTTGACTGATGCATATGGACAGTTCATCATGAACTACTATATGCATAAACTTCAAAACTCCTTGGTCAAATTTATGAACATGCTGGTTACCGCTGAGCTTTTCATGAAAGGTTCTAAAGGCTCAGTGCTTGCTTTGGAACAGACTTCTTCCAAGAGAAAGTCTTTTGAAAAGAAGAAGAAGTCTGCAAAAAAGTAGGTGGAAGGAGGAAAGAAGAAAAAGATAGAGCTGAAGAAGGCCGTTGATAAAGAAAAATATTTTCATTGTAATAATAACGGCCATTGAAAGCAAAACTGTCCTACATACCTGGCCATCCTGAAGAATAAGAAGGAGGCTGGTCCTTCTAAAGGTATGCTTGTTATTGAGTCTAACCTTACGATTTTTTCTACATCCAGTTGGATGCTTGACTCTAGTTTTAGTGCTCATTTGTGCACTTCTATGTAGGATCTTGAGGATAGCAGGAGGTTGAGGGATGGTGAGATGATACTGCATGTCGAAAATGGAGCAAGAATTGCTGTCGTGGTCATGGAAACATATCCTCTTCGACTTTTATTATGTACCTGTAGCAAGCAGAAATTTGATTTCTATTTTTTGCCTTACAGTACAAGGCTATGTAATTAGTTTTCTTAAGAACCATGGTAATATTCTTTATGAAAGAAATAAAATTGCAAGTGGTTTTCTTATTAACGGTCTTTATTAGTTACATGTTGATGTATCTATTTTAATTTCGAGCAAAATGTGAGTGCCATAAAATCAAAACAACCTAGGGATAGTCCAAATAATAGATATCTGTGGCACCTAAGATTAGGTCATATAGCAGAAGATAAGGTTAACAAATTAGAAAAAATCGGACTATTGAGTTCATTGACTTTCGAGTCATATCCAATTTGTGAATCCTATATTCATGGCAAAATGACTAAACTTTCTTTTGTAGGACATGGAGAAAGGGCCACGGATCTTCTTATCCTAGTACATACAGATGTGTGCGGCCTATTTGATGTGCCAACTAGAGGCAACTTTGTCTACTTCATAACCTTTACCGATGATTTATCTAGGTATGGGTATGTGTATCTTATGAGACACAAGTCTGAAGTCTTTGAAAAGTTCAAGGAGTTTAAACATGAAGTAGAAAAGCAAATTGAAAAACCCATTAAGGTTCTTCGATCAGATCGAGGAGGTGAATACCTTAGTCCGAGGAAATTCCTAGACTATCTCAAGAAAAATGGCATAGTCTCTCAATGGACTCCACCAGGAACACCTCAACTCAACGGGATTTCAGAACGGAGAAATCGGACTCTATTGGATATGGTTCGATCCATGATGAGCTTCACAGACCTTCCTGATTTCCTTTGGGGACATTCATTGTTAACTTCAATTTATCTACTGAATAGGGTTCCCTCTAAGACCGTTCCTACCACACCATATGAGATATGGCACGGTAAGAAACCAAGTCTGAGTCATCTCAGAATTTGGGGTTGTCCGGCTCATGTCAAAAGACAACAAGTGGATAAGTTAGAGTTTAGGTCCTTCAGAGCTCGATTCATAGGATATCCTAAAGAGTCATTAGGATACTATTTCTACATTCCAGAAGACCACAATGTGATTGTGAGTCGACATGCCATCTTTCTTGAAAAATAGTTTATTCAAGATAGCGGCATTGGAAAGCAGATTAAGCTTGATGAGAAAGTCTCACAAGTACAACGAGCTAAGGACCAATTGGAACCAAATCAGGTTGAGCCAATAAGAACACTACCTCCACCTCGTAGATCGAGAAAGAGTTTTCCATCCTCCTGAAAGATACTTAGGTATTATTTCAGAGGAAGTAGAGGAAAATGTTCCTCGTAGGTAATGGTGCTCATGGTGATGATCCCAAAACCTACAACGAGGCGATATCAGATATCGACTCCGAGAAATGGCTAGAGGCAATGCAGTCAGAAATTGACTCAATGCACTCAAACCAAGTCTGGACCTTGGTAGATCCACCAGAAGGTATAGTACCTATTGGGTGTAAATGGATCTTCAAGAGAAAGATTGGTGCAGATGGGAATGTGGAGACATTCAAGGCTAGACTAGTGGCAAAAGGTTATAGTCAACGCGAAGGCATTGACTATCAGGATACCTTTTCCCAGTAGCTATGCTAAAATCCATCCGCACATTGCTTGCCGTTGCAGCCTATTTCGATTATGAAATATGGCAAATGGACGTGAAAACGGCATTCCTAAATGGATATCTTGAGGAAGATATCTATATGGAACAGCCGCTAGGTTTCACATCCAGTGATACTGATCACAAGGTTTGCAAGCTGCAAAGGTCCATATATGGACTTAAGCAAGCATCTCGGAGCTGGAACACTCGTTTCAATGATGTGATCAAAATGTTTGGTTTCATCAAAAATGAAGAGGAACCATGTGTCTTCAAAAAGGTCAGTGGGAGTGCTGTTGTCTTCCTCGTATTGTACGTGGATGACATCCTCCTTATTGGGAAATGATATTCCCATATTGACGACAGTCAAAATATGGTTGTCCAAGGAATTTTTCATGAAAGACCTAGGTGAAGCATCCTTTATTCTAGGAATTAAGGTCTATAGGGATAGACCGAATAGGATGCTAGGACTTTCACAGAAGATGTACATAGAGGAAGTACTAAAGAGGTTTAGTATGGAAAACTCTAAGAGGGGATTAATACCCTTCAGACATGGTATTCATCTTTCCAAGAAGATGTGCCCCAGCACACCTGAGGAAATAGAACGCATGAGCAAGATCCCTTATGCTTCTGCAATAGGGAGCCTCATGTATGCCATGCTATGTACACGACCTGATATAGCCCATGCTGTGAGTGTCACAAGCAGATATCAGTCAAATCCAGGTGAAGAACACTGGACTTCTGTGAAATGTATCCTTAAGTACTTAAGAAGAACTAAGGATATGATGTTGGTCTTTGGTAACGGAGAACTCCAAGTCCAGGGATACACAGACTCGGATTTCATGTCCGATATAGATGATCGAAAGTCGACATCTGGAAGTCTGTTTGTGTGCAATGGTGGTGCTGTCAGCTGGAAGAGTTCCAAGCAAACGGCGATACCACCTCATCCGCGATTACCTCGAGAAGGGTTATGTCGAGGTCAAGAGAGTCAACTCCACAGATAATGTGGCAGACCCACTTACAAAGCCGTTGGGCCAGCAGAAGATCGAAGCCCACCTTGAGAAGATGGGACTTAGACTTGTAGCCAATTGGCTTTAGGACAAGTGGAGATTGTTAGATATATGTGCCCTAGAAGCCAGAATTGGCTGACACTTGTAATACACTTCTAGGGGCAAAATTATAATTTTGACTAATATCAATAAAATGGGTTATTTTCTATCACATATGTGTATTTAGTGTCTGTGATACATCCTTTGAGTTAATGGTAATGATAATTCATATTTTCAAGAGTTGAAAATTTAAGACATGAATAATCATTATTAACTCATAAAATGCTCCTGACCATAGGATCATCACGAGGATGGTGATTGATCCGGAAGGTTGGTGTACAATCACTTCTCTTTAGTAGATGAGTCTTGAGTCTACGGTGTGGAGACATCGGAGCGAGAGTACAGGTACTCGTTAGAGAACGAGGGCACTGAGCGTGACCACCTCGAGTAGTCATTAGGAAGTCTACCTTCTCGTCAATGACTGACTCGATGCTGCAGTGGTGTGTCTGGTTCTTTGACCTGAAGTGCATCGGCAGTTCACCTTGAGGGTGTTATAGTTTGACTACACCATTACTCGGTCTCCTAGCCATATGGAACCTGAGGTGTATGTTGGCTATAGCATGTTCATTGTAGGAACTGGATTGCATCAAGATGGAATCTATCTACCTCGGTGGTAGAGGAGCAGCCCTATGATGATCATGAGAATCAAGTCCAGAAATCCATGGCCATGGCAGAGTGAAATAATAGAAAGAGTTTCTATTTAGATTTTCACATCGGACTTGAATCGAATGATTACATCATATGACAGAGACTAGGGTTTGACGAGTTTACCTTAACCCTAATCTGATCGGGGCTCAAGATAGAAGAACTTAATCACACAGGTAGCTGCACCAAGAGGTTCGCATTCAGCTCTGATGGGTTGCCACCATAT
>QRFJ01000369.1:675369-827579 GCA_006176705.1 Cocos nucifera
CCCCAGAAAAAGAAAAAAAAAAAAGGATGCTCAAGAAACTGCAGATACAGAAAGAGGGAAAACCATCGCGGTAAAAAAACATGGTACCTTTTCAAGGATGTTCAAGAATTTGCAGATTAAGAAAGACGGAAAACCGTAAAACATCAACGGATTATATCATAGCCGTAAAAAAGGATGGTACCTTTTTCGATCATACGTTCAAGAAATAAAACAGAATAAAGAAAGAGGAGGAAAAATCTGATTGACAACCAAGAATTGCCGAAGAACCCAACAGCATGGGGAAAGCCCTAAAAAAAAACCCTAAAGGAACAAATAAAGCTCAGGGTTTGAGATCCACTAACAAGAAATAAGAAAGAAATTAAGAAGGAAGATGAGATCCCTTACCTTGAGAGGCAAGTGAGACAACCTCCAGAGATTTCGATTTCGACTCCTCTCGATCCACCTGGGCGAGCGAAATCGTATGATTGGGGAAAACAAACAGAGGAAGAGGGGCCAAGATATTACAATGACGTGGCGACTTTCGAGGGGCTCAGTTATTTATAGAGGCGAACCCCTCTGGACACCGGATCTTTCCGTTCAATTTATATGACGAAAATACACCTGTGCTCTTAGGTCACCAGCGTTTCTTATTCGGTTATTCCCAGTTTCTTTTGGTTTACTTGAGGACTATTTCGTAATTTAGGGTTCTCCCTTCAGAAAACGGGCAGAAAACGGGCGGGTGCGATCCAATAACTCCGAGTGACGGAATTACCCTCATATTAGTTCACTAGTTAGCGACTAACTCTGCTTTAGTAAATGAGAATTGGGAAAGGGCGGCTAGTTTGGTACCCTTAAGATGGACCGTTGCGTCGCGGCACGCGGCCCACGTGGGATAGGTGGGTGGTTTCTCTGACGCGGATTCGTGCACTGTTGCTGCTGCCAGCTGGCATGTCGGAGAAGAATATTTGCGACCAGATCCCCAAATTTCTTTTTCTTACTTAAAAGTTTTTGTGTTTCAGCACAAGGGAGCGAGCACCAGCTGATTAAATATTTCTTTTGCTAATAATTTCATTAGTAACTACCTATTTTATTAATTATAGGAAGGGTATTCTTTATTAATAAAATTGGGGGAAGGTTGTTTCCTCCATTTGCATTAGGAAAAAAAAAAAAAAAAAAAAAGTTAATGCCACGCCAGCCCGTTACAGATACTATTGAAAACGGAAATTTACTGAACGCCTATTACATTTATCTTTCTTTTAATAACAGCCTTCCACACACCACGAAGGCAGCAAAAACGGGATCAACCAGATGGCAGTACGGAAACCATTCGTTTGCTTACAATAAAGAAAGAAGATCAAATAGGGCTACAGAAGCATTGATAGCTTCGGTGGGTCCTCTCCACTGGCTAGTAACTATTGAACTCCTGGGGCTTCTGGAGCCATCAAGTTCGGCAATGGCGCCCTGTATCTTCTCCTTCAATTGAGCACTAATCCATTCTCATTCAGTCTGCACACGAATGGTTTGTTTAAGTTAAGCTAATTTACGGGAACGATACGAGTAGAATACAGTTCAAACGTTCAATAAAGCACTATATCAAAGAGTAGGAAAAGGAGAATCTTCAAAAGTAATTAATATGACATAACATGTCTAGCACCATGGGGACAAGTTTAGAGAATCTTGGCATGTTATTTATTTGGTGCAATAAAACCCTTCTTTTTCTTTTTTTGGTTGTAGGGCGTGGGGGTGGGGGTGGGGGTGGGGTGGGTGGGTGGGGAGGACAGAAGGAGAATTGTGCAAGTCAGTCCAGGGAGTTTGTTGAGTCTGGAATTCTTGCACATCCCCTCCCAATTGCTCAAATCTTTTGAAGCAAACGGAAGCGTCCTTGTCAAGAACCATCCGATACATCGGGTAGTAAAAATGTGAATGTAAGTGTCAGCATGACATTGATGAATAGAATAATAAACTAAAACAATCGGACAGGAGAACAGGAGAAAAAAACAGGGACCTAGTTCACACACAAGCAGAAGAGAGTGAGCCAAGCATGGTTACAGATGATAGAATTAATAACGAAAATCTAAAACAATCGGACAGGAGAAAAAACAGGACCTTTGTACTAGTTCACACGCCAAGACAACTAGTAGAGGAGATGCAATTATAAAAGTAATCAACAACTAATACCAATTTTCTAAACCTGTGGTTTCACATCTTGTCATGGTACTTGTGAATTATGAACAGCTAATAAATGGTTAAATTATGTAGAAATATGCATCTGAAAATTTTGCTAGTAGCTTCATTTATGTGGGGATTATTGTCATTTTCGGTCAAAGAACTCAATTGGGAAAACAATATTCAGTTTTAGCTTTCAATTCTTAAATCAAAAATCATTATTGTGCAAAAGAAAACTATTAATAGATGGATACTGGTACTTCTGATTGGGCTCATTTATTTGGAAATGGAAAGAAACTTTTGTTATCAAAATACATAATGAAATCGATTATTTGACTAAGTTGTTAAGATTTGTAAGAGAATTCCTCTCTAATGGGGCTTCCATCTCCCAACAAAACAACAACAACCATGTTGACTACATTGTCACATTATATCATCCACATTTTTGTTATCTCCATATCATCCCTTCTTGATAATGATGTTCTCACCAAATGAATTAAAACCACATGATAGATTACACACCAATGCATAGCGTCAATTGTATACTGATGATTTAGATTTGAAATATATTTAACAACGTGCCCATGAGTCAGATGATGCGACGGATGATGGATAAAGCAGATTCCATCTTTGTATCATTTCAATGTCCAACTAATCCGACAAGTTTCTTATGACAGTCCTTTTCAATCATGTGCGAATTGTGCTGGAGATAGAAGCAGACCATGTGAGGAACAAGCGGAACTATGTAAAAAGAATATAATAAGCCAAATTAGCACATGCCAATAAACTTGTTGGCTTCTGAATTGGTTGAACGATATTTCACCGCGTGTCCAAAATTGCAGTCTAGATCGCAACAGGATTAAATTAACAAAAACATGCGACGGTGTCGTTTTTAAACAATTTGGTTTCAAACGTGCTGGATTGGGAATAAAATACAGCGAGAAAAAGAGAGCATGTGAAGAAGAAGCTAAATATTGTGGGGAGAAACACATGCCCTCTGCAAAGCAGCCGAAACAGTGCTGATCCTTTAATGTCGCCTACAGACAAAACTCAACACTTTAAACATGGGCTGAAAGGGCCACCGAATAACAAAAATAACTAACCTCCAGGGGACGGGTTGTATCTTTTGCGGGGGAGAAAGAAGGATTCATCTTGTGGATCCATCGTTGGATCGCACAATAATCACTTCGAGATCCATGCAGTGGATGAATGAACGACGTTTGAAGTGCTTTTGAGATCTATATGGGATGCAATCCAATGGTCGAGTGGTCTGTTTTTTTTTTTTTTCTTTTTTTTTCCTTAAAAAAGTTTCTAGAGGATGTTAGGTGTCATATTGGCCGGAAAAAAGACAAGTCAGCCAGTTCGTCAATAGTCAACTAAGTCAGACAGCTGGTCAACCGTATGACTTCAGCAGGTGATGCCACACACACGGAGACAGAGAGAGAGAGAGAGAGAGAGAGAATACCTCAACAAACAGAGTGTGCAAGAGGCTCCCAGAGACAGAGGTGATGTTGGCTGTGATGATTCTGAGGTTGAGAGAGTCAAAAGCCTCGCACATCCTGATCATGGTGTCCCTCTTCCTATTGCAAGTGATGCTTACAACCAAAGTCTTGTCACCCACTTCACAAACTTTGAGCTGCATACAGCCCCAAATATATATTTTTTTTTAAAAAAAAAACAATTTTTAATAACAAATTCCTTAGAAGTGTATTACAAGTGTCAGCTAATTCTGGCTTCTAGGGCACATATATCTAACACCTCCTTCGTATGAATCTTTGGTAATTGCTCTTCTTTTAGGCAAGAGCACCATCAAGATGGATGAAGTCACTACAGCGATTTTCTAGAACGAGATTCTTAGGAGGGAGAACCGAGCTTCGAGCTTAGATGGCGGTAACTCAACTTTGGCAGTTTTTGGAGGAGTAGGAGGCAGTAGATAGAGCGGCAAAAGATTATGAAGAGAATGATCTAGGTCCAAGATGAGAGACCATAGCAAGATTAGATACTATAGGTGCGACGAGTTGGGGCATCGAGTCAAGAATTGCCCACAACTTAAAGATTGGACGAGGGCTACTATGGCAATGGCCAACAGTAATATAGAAGATAGTGATGATATCCTTCTGATTACTGATGAGGTATTTACTTCTTCCTCCTAATGGATTATGAATTCTACTTATTCTCATCATGTATGTTGCAGAGAGGAGATATTTGACTCCTGAAGACCAATGTTTCTGCCATACAGATCGAGCTATGAGATCAAGGACAGCAGGATGGTCAGCATGAAGCTTCATAATGGAATAGTGAAAAAGTTGGATGAGATCCGATACATATCCAACTTTAAGAAGAATCTAATTTTACTAAGTAGATTGGATTCGACTAGTTTTAGATAGAAAGCTGATGGAGGAATCCTAAAGGTCATGCACGATATTAGGATGATGCTCAGAGAAAAAAAGTATGGAGGATATTACTTCATGACAGGAAGTCCAGTGCGAGGTGGAGCTCTGGGTGGAGGTAGATCAGGCACAAGATGAGAGACTCGAAAGGATGACATGCAATGTCACAAGATGAAGTTTCTATTACCGTAGGAGACTATTCCGAGCAAATCTTAGGTCAAGAAAATCATAGCTATTGATAGAGGTAGAATCGAGCAGCCTGGCTCAACTCCCACATTTATCCATCTATGATTAGTAGGTGATTGCCTCAGGGCATGGGAGTGAGAGGATCTAAAAACTCTCAAAGTCAGTAGAGGTCGAATGTTGAGTCGAGATGGAGATATGATATCAACTCTTCTGATACTACTTGTTAAGGATCTAGTACCAAATTATTATGACAAAAAGAAAGAAAAAAAATAAAATAAGAATAATTAAGTACGTAGATTAGCCTAAAAGCTTATCTCCATAGGACATGTAAAGCTCTACTATGAAAGAAAAAAATAAGTACAAGAGAAGAACACCCACTCTCAACTCACTGTACATAAATCTCTCTCAACTAGAAGCTATCATGACAAAAGTTCTCCCAGAATTCCAAGAAGATCCTCAATGCTATAAGATGCTCTGCCCTCATGGCCTCAGCATTGGATGCTATGCACCTGTTACTTCTCTCTCTCGCAAGCTGCATATACTCGATGCTTTGCCAAACTCCTCTTAGCGGCTTCTTGATCCTTTCTACATGCCTCTCAAGCCACATGTGCTACACCTTATTCTACAGTACCTCAATCCTTTAAATAGGATAAGAATCCTCTTCTCAGTAATTCATAAAAGTTCTAATAGGGCTCTTTCTCCTAATATAAGTCAAACATGATCTTGATGGAGTCTTAGAATATTTTTCAATCTTTAAATCATGACCGCTGCCCTTAGTAGCTGCTGGATCCTATGGTCCATGCCCAACTCCTGCAGACCTCCTTGATTAATCACAATTCAAATCCAAATAAAAAATTTCATCCTATTCTGCTTGCCTCCATCGAGCTAGCTTTGTCAGAGGTCGAGCTGGATCGACTACATCTCATCTGAACATCTACTTTCTATCTACCTGAGAGGGTCGGCTCGACTATAGTTCGAGCCAGCTCGATCTCAGCCTGAGCCAGCTCGACCCCGTATCCATGCCAGCCTGGCTGCTGTGCTGATACTTATTCTCCTCTGCTGTGAGTTGAATTTGAAGCATCAAATCCTAACATAAAATTTCGAAAGAACAAAAAGGAAGTGAAATACTTCAAGTGCAATGAGATTGGTCATTTCAAGTGGGATTGTCCATTATGAAAGAAGAAGCAAGGTGAAAAGGCAGCATCTGATTCACTGAGTATGGTGGCTGATCATGAGGTGGAGGATGACCTCATGCTTATGTCAAATGGTCATAGGAGTGGCACGTAGGTATGGACCTTAGACTCAGTCTGTTTGCATCATTACATTCCAATAGATCTTGGTTTGTCGTATACACCAAGATGAATGAGGAGAGCGTGATACTAGGAGATGATCATCCATGCAAGGTTGCCAGTATAGGGACAGTTCGAGTATGGATGTTTGATGGAATGGTGCAAACTTTTACTAATATGAAGCACATCCCAGAATTGAAGAAGAATTTAGTATCACTTGGCTATTTGGAGAGGAATGACTGCAGTTTTAGCAATCATACTAGGAGTGGAGTACTG
The DNA here is from genome assembly GCA_006176705.1 of Cocos nucifera. Lineage (NCBI taxonomy): Eukaryota > Viridiplantae > Streptophyta > Magnoliopsida > Arecales > Arecaceae > Cocos > Cocos nucifera. The sequence continues at coordinate 681,656 of QRFJ01000369.1, forward strand.
AATTCTCCAACAGGGCCATAGTGGTGATGAGAGGTAGAAGACTAGAGAATAACTTGTATAGGATAGAGGATTTAGTTGTGATCGAGGATTCTGATACAATGGTGCAGTACAGGATCAGCAGAACTTGCATTAGTTATGGTACTACTACCTAAGCCACATGGGACATCAAGGGATGCAGGAGTTAAGCAGGCATGGGGTGATTCCAGATACAGAGGATGAAGTTTCAGAGGTCTGTAAGCTATGCCAGATAGGCAAACAGAAGAGAATTTAGTTTGCCATCAATATAGCTAGGAGTGCTACCCCGCTAGAGCTTATGCATACAGATGTGTGGGTACCAGCACATGTCTTGGCTAGGAATGAGGCCAGGTTTCCTTGACATTGATCGATGATTTTTCAAGAAAGGCATGGGTTTATTTCTTAAGGAAAAAGTAAGATATTTTCTCCAAGTTTAAAGTGTGGAAAGCCGAGGTGGAGAAGGACCAAAGGCGCAATGTCAAGTGCTTGAGATCTAATTACGGTGGAGAATTTACTAGCAGGGAGTTTCAGGTGTTCTATAAGGAATGTGGCATTCAAAGGCATTTCACAGTGAAGGAAACTTCACAATAGAATGGGATGCTAAAAGGATGAACAGGACTCTCCTAGAGAAGGTGAGATGCATGAATTGCAAGTAGGACTTTCCAAGACTTTTTGGGTGGATACAGTTGATATTGCAGCATGTTACCTGGTGAATCGATCACCTCATACCAGACTAGAAGGAGGGATTCCTGACGAGAAGTGGTCTGGGAAGAAGGTGGAGTTGGGCCACCTTAGGGAGTTTGGTTGAACAACCTATGTGCACATTGCTACTGGTGAACGGAGCAAGCTATATGCCAGGTCAAAAAAGATGATATTCCTAGGCTATCCATGGGGAGTAAAGGGATACAAACTATGAGATCGCTTGGAGAAGAAGGCTATCATTAGTGAAGATGTAGTCTTCGATGAGAGTTCAGTTCTTCAGAGGCAAGGAGGCATGGAAGAACAAAAGGAGCAGTAGGGATCCAGCTGGATGGTGGTGGATAGCTAATCTCCTATACTATTTTTCTTTTGTAGGTACACATGAAGGACTTGACAATTAGGTGGAGCACTTTTCAAAGGAGTCTCTATAAGTAGACAGAGCTTAGATAGAAGAAAGAAACTGAGAGGTCCAGCAGGAGCAGGCTGGACCTAGGATAGATATCAAGATTGCACTGCACAAGTCTAAAAGAAATATCAGGCAACCTAAACATACAACTTTGAGGAGTCTATTTCATATGCCTTGGTGACTACAAATGGAGACCCGTACACCTATGAGGAGGTAGTGGAGAGCCATGATAGAGATAGATGGTTCAGGCAATGTTCAAGGAGATGCAGTCACTCCATAAGAACCAGACTTAACGGTTGGTTCAGATACCAAATCGGAAGAGACCCATTGGATGCAAATGGGTCTTCCAATGCAAAGAATGGCCTTCAGAGTAGGGAGGTATCAGGTACAAAGTGAAATTGGTAGCTAAAAGATACTTCTAGAAGAAAGGCATTATTTTCAGCAAGGTCTTCTCTCTGATCATCAGACATATGTCTATTCGAGTACTATTGAGCATAGTAGCAGTTCAGGATTTGGAGCTAGAGAAGATGGACGTCAATACAGCCTTTCTTCATGAAAATTTGGAGAGCATATATATGGAGCAGCCATAGGGGTTCACAGAGCCAGGGTCAGAAGGAAAGGTATGTTTGCTACAAAAGTCATTGTATGGATTGAAGCAGTTTCTAAGGCAATGGTATAAGTGCTTCGATTTATATGTGAGGAGCATTGGACTTTTCAGTTGTGAGCATAACCCATGTGTCTATGTGAAGACTCTAGAGGATGAGTCTAGATTATATTTACTCTTATATATGGATGATATGTTGATAGCATGCAGGAGTAAGAGAGTTGTGTAGGAATTAAAAGAAACCTTATCTTTGAGAGTTGGAGATGAAGGATTTGGGACCTACAAGAAAGATTTTAGGCATAGAGATTCTCAAAGACAGAGCAAAGGGGCTACTACACTTTTCTCAAAGTGGTTACATATAGAAGTTACTTGAAATATTTAGGATGAAGGAGGCCAAGTTGGCGACATTGCCACTTGCTTGGCCTTCAAGCTTTCAAAGATAATGTCACCATAGACTGAGATGGAGGCTCAAGAGATGAAGAGTGTACCATATACCTTTGGAGTAGGAAGTTTGATATATGTTATGGTGTGTTGTAGGCCGGATCTTGCCCATGCAATGAGTCAGGTCACTAGGTTTATGGCATGGCCTGGCAAGGAGCACTGACGAGCAATGAAGGGGATCCTTAGATATTTGATGGGAATAGTTGGAGTCGACATTTGCTATGGATAGCAAGGAGGTGCTAAGAAAAGTCCCAACTTAACCAAAAGAGCTCCAGGACAGGTTGAAGGGTATGTGGATGTTGATTTTGGGGGAGGCTTAGATACCAGATATTCCACTACTAAATTTGTTTTCATTATGAATGGGGGTCCAGTCTCATGAAAATCATATTTACAGCCAATCATGGCCTTATCCATTATAGAGGCGGAATACATCATAGTTACAAAGGCAGCAAAGGAGGCATTGTGGTTGAAGGGATTGTTGTTGAAAATGGGCTTCGCACAGGAGATTGTAAAGGTACATTATGATAGTCAGAGTATGTTGATACTGCCACAAAATTCTATCTACCATGCTAAGATAAAGCATATTGACATTAGATACCACTAGATTATAGAGCTTATGAAAGAGAGTGAAGTAGAGCTGCTGAAGGTGCACATTTTAGAAAATCCAGTAGATGTACTCACGAAGGTTCTTTCGTGGGATGGCTTCTACAAATGTATGGCTCTGATGGAATTGATAGATAGAGTGGAGCTTACTGAGGTTATGAGGCACCAAGGTGGAGATTATAGAACTTAGTATGATGCTCTCAAATCTCAGGAGAGCAAGAAGGCCAGCCAGAGAAGGAAGCCCAATAGGTGACAGCTTCAGCTTATTGGCACATAGGTGGAGCTGGCTTGAATACAGGTCGAGCTAGCTTGAATTGAGATCGAGCTAGCTTGGTTCGAGATCAAGCTAGCTCTTCAAATAGACAGAAAATTGTATTAAAAAATCTATGGCTCAAGACATAGTTGAGCCAACTCGAACAAGGCGAACCGATCAACATGAGATTTTTTGTTTGGTCTTGGATTGAGTTTGGTCCAAGGAATCTTAAGGTCTAGTTTGAGGGATCTTAAGGAGGCTAATCTTGTATTTGGGTTGGAGAATTAAGTCCAAAGAGAAGTGTGCATATGAGACATGAGTATACATGAGCTTGGGGGGTGCATCACATCAGATTAGCTATTGAAAGTTTTTTTGAGTATTAGGCTTGACCCATTTTGTATAGGTATATATATATAATATAATTAGGTCAAAAAATAAACAATGAATGAAAATTACTATTTTTTCAAGAACCTTAGCTGCTTTACTCTCTTTACTCTCTTTCTTCTTCTCTTATTCGATCAGGGCATCATTGGTCTCTTGATTTTCTTATCCCGGACTAATCCTAGGCATCCCTATATGATTCGGTTCTCATAATATTTTTTAATAAAAAATTATTAGTCATGAAATGTATGTATCACTCAAAAAAAAAAAAAAAAATCATATTAGTAGAACTAGTTATCAAAATGATTTTACTCTTTTTAAGTCATCAGAAAAATGTAAGGCTGTTTGGTGTACAGAACCCCACAACTCATCCCGTTCCTCTTTGTCGCAGCGCAAGCACCGGTCCAACTTGCAGCCGTCGTGTTGGCTGTACAAACCCGGCAGCAGCACCGCGTCATCATCGCTATCCTGCGGCCGCGCTGCGAGAACCGGGTGACCGACCGGTCAAACCCGGTTTCTGATACCGGCCGCGCCGGTCATCTCATCACATTACGCGTTGAAACCGGGCCTTCTCGCAGTCGTCTTCTGGACTTCATCTTCTCTTTCCCAAGGGGAGCGAGAGGAGAAAGAAAGGTCCGATATTGATCCTTCTCTTTCTGCTTCACTTTGGACTCCTCTCCTTTTCGCCTTGATTCCACTCCGAGGCATTACTTTCCTCGGGAATTCTCGTTTCTGGTGAGCTATCCATCTCTGATTACTCGATTTTTCTTCTTAATTTTGATTTCTTGGACCTCTAGGGTTTTGGAAGTTGTCGCTTTCCTTTCCCCCCTTTTTGGTTTGTTTAGATGCTGAGGTGAATCGTTTGGATGTATTAATTTCTGCGACCAGTTTTGGATATTTCAGTTCTGAGTAATAGGCTGAGGGTCATCCCTAACTTGCTTACTTCTCTTGGATTTAGGGTCACTGATTCATTTCTGCAGAAAAATTGGGTTTTGCTGCTATACGTTGGAGGAATTTTTGATTTTGAGCTGTTATTTTTCATTTGCCTTGTAAATTAGCATCTGTGATTAATTTCTGCACCAAGATTGATTTTTGGCTCTGTATGTTCGAGGAACTTATGATTTCGATCGGTTATTTTTCATTTGTTCGGGGTTGGCTTGTAGTTTTGTGTGCCGATTTTCGTTTGAATCCGATTTTTTTATTTTAAGAAGATCAAATGTAGAAATTTTAAATAATGCAGTTGAGATGAGTTTAGATTGATTCTTTGTTACAGGTGAGAGTTTTAATCAAAAGGTTCAATTCATATGGGTACCTCTTCAGGTGCAAATTTCCACCAGCATCCACCCTCAACAATGCTACCCCCTCGCCAGCTCCCGAGGTCTGTAGGGCTGCAGACCTCCTTATCACTGGCTTCATCGGATGCTGGTGGGTCCCCTGGTGTCCAGGAACCTGGATCGAATTTTGACCAAGGGAATGACTCTGCGACTGAGAGCGCCAGCTCTCGTGAGACCTGGCCTGTTGAGACCAATTGTTCGGATGCCATGATGGTGAAGAAAGTAGACAAGGAGGAAAAAGAATGCCTTGAACCACAGGTCATTCGGAGGGTTTCCAGGGCAGATAAGTTATCACTCCGTGAAATTGCTCGAGAAAGAGTGGAGGTGATCTGTGACAAAATGATGGTTATGCCAGATGAACTTCTTGAGGAGATTAAGAGTGAGCTCCGCTTGATCCTTGAGGCGACGGGGGGATCTCAGCATATAGAAGAATTCTTGCATCTGCAAAAGCTTGTCCAAGGGAGAGTTGACTTGACAGCTAAGACCCTTGCCAGGGCACACAGAGTGCAGTTGGAGATTTTTGTTGCAATCAAAACAGGAATCCAGGCCTTTCTGCATCCAAGTGTCAGCATACCACAGAGTCTTCTGGTTGAGATTTTCTTGTACAAGAGGTGTAGAAACATTGCCTGTCAAAGTGCTCTACCGGCGGATGACTGCAGCTGTGAGATTTGCACTAATAGGAATGGTTTCTGTAACCTTTGCATGTGTGTTATCTGCAATAAATTTGATTTTGAGGTCAACACATGCCGCTGGATTGGGTGTGATATGTGCTCCCATTGGACCCACACAGATTGTGCTATCCGTGTTGGGCAAATTGGAACAGGACAGTCCGTTAAAAGTGGGATGGGGAATTCTGAGATGCTTTTCAGGTGCCAAGCTTGCAACAGGGCATCAGAGTTGTTAGGCTGGGTTAAGGATGTGTTTCAACACTGTGCTCCTGGATGGGACTGGGAGGCTTTGATGAGAGAACTTGATTTTGTTAGCAAGATTTTTTGTTTGAGCGAAGACCCTAAAGGGAGGAAACTGTTCTGGAAGTGTGGGGATCTCATTGAAAAGATGAAGAGTGGTGCTACTGAGTCCACAGCTTGCAGAATGCTGCTTCTGTTTCTCCAAGGTATAGCCAATTGTATGCACTACATTTAAACATATCTTACTGTTTTAACTGTTATCACTTCTAATTCTTTGTCTAAAAGGGCTTTACACTTTGAAATGTTTGAAGTCTCTTACTCGGAGAATAGTGCTGTTTGCTAAGTTATCCCATGCAACATGAAATCTTTTCTTTTATAATCTCTTTACATATTTTCCATTTAGCCTATTTTTAGTTACAGCATGCAGGTTTCTACATTGTCACATTCTCCTGTCGAACCTCTACTTTAATATAGTCTTTACATTTAGGAGCATGTTTATGAAATTTAAGGGTAAAAATAGTTACATGCCTAGGTATAGAAATATGCATCCACATTTCTTTTCAGCTGTTTTAACATTTTTTTGCAGTGTTTCTGTTGTGACAAAACGCTTGAGCCTTTGTAAGCTGGTTATGGCCATGTTGAATTGAAAATATCAGTTAGATTCATGTGTATTAATTGTTTATTGCCGAAATTTTTTTGGCTATTCTTTGCAATTGACTGGAAGAACATGTTTTTGGTATGTTGATGATTTGAACATAGTCTCAATACCTCATCTATCTGCTATAATGAGGTTGTTGTTATTCTTTGTTCCTTCAAAAGCTTAGGCTTTATAGTTCCTCCTCTATCGCTTGCACTACAAAATCTGTATGCTATCATGTTGTATTTTCTTCTACATGATACCATGTTTATTTTGAACAGTATTTTGCTCATGTGATGCATTTGAAAAACCTCACTGTTTTTTATGCATTTTGTGTAATTTACTAACAATAGTTCAACATGTGGAAACCAACACCTTTAGAGCTTCAAATCCCTGGTGCATATTTCTTTCTGCTCTTATGTAATTAAGCAGTATGGTATATTTTATAATAAAGGGAACATATCAAATCCTTAAACGAAAAGGTCATGTTTCATAAAAAGACTCTTCGCTGTTCAAACTTCAAGCTTCATTGCCTTTTAAGATTGATACTGAGATTACTTGTTTGATACTATTGAGTTAAAATGAATTTGTGCAAATAAAAAAGGATGAATGAGACACTAATATCCCTACCCTATAATGAACCAGCTTCCTGAGTGAGCTGATTTCACATGGGCCATTGCATGCATGCGTGAGAGGAATTTTCTAGACAATATCTTATTTGATAAATATTTTGTCAAGTCTGTCTCTCCTTAACATATTCCTAGAATAGATAATAAATGAGTCATTTAGGAAAGGAGAAGCATTTAGACAGAGACTTATTAATAAATTTAAAAAAAATTATAGGATGTTGCAATTGAAGCTTTCTATTTCATAGTTCTTCAATGAACAGTTAACCCCTGTCATCCCTTGTTACATTTTAAGGATTATTTGTTGCCTCATTAAACGCCTGATTGCATAAAATTAGGAGTTAATTGTGAAAAATCATGCTCCAGTACTAAATTTGCCATTTTAGTCTCATTTCTCTTATTGACACAAATCACTAATTAAGGATAACACAAACTTGTATGGTCAAGTAGGCATGGCACATATAAAACTTTCTGTAAGTTGATTATGGACAATGATTGAAGAAATAAAGATTCATGATCTAAATATTTCTTTCTTGAGGTATTTGATTTATGAAAAACTATTTGCCTTATAGAAGTTTTATGTAGGTCTAGAAACTGATAAGAGCTTATGAGTTACATTCATATGCCAGTTAAAGTCACATTTATCCAAGGCGTATGATCCATATCCAATAAAACGTGTCACAAATATTTGCAGTGTAATTGGCCAAAACATGTAGTTTGTCTTGGCTCTAAAGGCAACTGAAAATTATGTAAAGATTCAAGTAGAAAAGTTTAAAAGAAATTACTTGGATTTTTTCTTACTGCCAACTTTTTTCACATTAGTTCCATAACCATGAAGCAATTCACTATATAAATGAATGATCCATAACCAAAATAAAGAGGGTGAGCCTTGGTGCAAAACAGTAGGTTGCTCCAATGTGACTTAGTGCTCATGGGTTAGAAACACGGAAACAACCTCTTTGCATGCAGCGGTAAGGCTGCGTATATTTGACCCTCCCCAGACTTTACAGTGGCAAGAGCCTCGTGCATTGGGTCATTCTTATCCACAACCAAAACAAAACATCTCATGGGATTACTACCTTAAAAAGTTATGGTTACTAAATTTTTTTAGTTTCAGGTTTCCATTATTATTTTGAAGATAATTAAACCATAAATGGACTTTACTAAATTTGTTTGTCATGATACATTGACCACTGAAATTGTGGTTATTTCTTTTGGGGCTGTGCCAAGTTATCATAATTCTCTTGTAAACAGAAAGGACCTGTGTACCATAAATCTAGGATGCAAAGGTACAACCAGAAAGCAGACTACATTAACTCAGATCCATAATGCTTACCTCCAAATCACCAGCTACTTAACACCCTTCAGAGATGGTCTCATCATTCCTCTACTTCACCAACTATGAGAGAGAATATATTTTCCCCTCAAACCCCTTAATTAAGTTTTTAATAACATTGACTTCCCCTAATCACAAATCCCTTCCGTCAACTTTTTTCACCATTACAATGAAACTAATGGCCATTAGTGCAATTCAATCATGAACTAGAAATTTTTTGGAATAAAATAGTCTGTTATAATGAGGTTGGTATTAGCCATTATTTTTTTTTAAAAAAAAGTAAAGGACGGAAAAGATTCTTTTGTTACATTAATGCTCATAAAATAAAATATTATTTTTTGGTTATAGAAATTTAAACTTTAAAAGTAAATTTCTATTCAAATGAACAGTGCAACTATCCTATAAAGATGTCATTTTTAATTTTTTATTATGTAAGCATCTATTATAAGAAACTGATAATGCTAACTTTCTAAGAGACCCTTTAAATTTATATAAAGGTCTTTAAGTCATTGTTACATTCTAGTGATGGTTGTTATTTTATACCATGCCCTTGACCGAACATCAAAATCCTAACTCTTTTCTACTGCTTGCATGGGAAAGCCATTTATATGGGCTTTCTATGGGTCCCTTAAATTTGACGAAGTCCACGTACTTGCATTGTTATTATAATGAAACCTGCAAAACTCCAAGGTTTCAGAACCAGTACTCTTCTCTCTCTCTCTCTCTCTCTCTATATATATATATATATATATATATATATATATATATATATATATATATATATATATATATGCGTGCGTGCGTGTGTTTTCCAGAACAAGGGTCTCTCTCTCTATATATATATATATATAGGTAGACTGGGCTCCGGTCGATTGGATCCCAGTCCATATTCGGTCGGATCCCCGATCGTTGGATCAGTGCGCATCTCCAAAACATTGGTCCGTTAATCGGAAAAAAAAGGTGCCTTTTTCTTTTTTTTTTCCTTGAAGGCGTCACCTGAATTTTTTTTTTTTTAAAGTTAACAGGCTTCAAGAGCTTGAATTTTTTCTTCAGGGAGCCTGTTAACTGAAAAAAATTTAGGCTCCCTTTAACTGAAAAAAAAGAGATTTTTTTCTTTTTTTTCTAGGTAGGAGCCTGAAGTCGCCTTCAGGCTCCTGCCTGTAAAAAAAAAAAAAAACAAGGCACCTTCACGCTCCGTGCCTTTTTTTCGGTTAACGGGCCGGTGTTTTGGAGATGCGTGCTGCAACGGTTGGGGATCCGATCGGATATGAACTGGGATCCGGTCGATCGGAGCCCAATCTGCCTCTCTCTCTCTCTATATATATATATATATGCACACGCGTGTATGGTATTCCATGTTATTTTTTTCCGTTCTTGAGAAACATGGCTACAGTGTATCAGGAGTTTGCATACAAGAAATGCCTAGGCTCTCACTATTAGAAAGACCCAATAAACTTAGAGAAAAACATATCACAAAACAAAAGGAGCCACTGTAATCCATAGGACATCATCCATGATCTACATATTGATGTAACATGGTTCAGAACAGTCACATTATCAGACTAATGACAAGGCTTCAGAGAAGTATATAGAAGACTTTGTTTCCTGCTCAATATCTCTGCTTATACGACTAAAATAGTCCCCAAAGAAAAGCAATCAACTGGTTCCCTAATCTGAATTAATGTCTCAAATAGCAGCTACAATATTACTTTTATCTCCCCAATGCACAAACTCTTCCTTGTCTTGGTTTATTAGCACCTAGTAACCCTAGCTAATACACTTAATTATTTCTTGAACCTTTTGTCACAAAATGTCATCAGCAGTTTTTTACTTCTACAGTTCTGCACTCTCCTCCATGCTTCCTTAGAAGACAAAGCTACCAATGAATGCCCCTAGCTTCTTTATTATCTTCAGCAATTTTAGCAGAGTTTTGTAGCTATACACCGATATCAAAACAAACTAACAAAAAGGATGATCTAATAGATATTACATGGGGAAGGAGGGAAAAGGTGAGACAAGGCTAGAATCAGAAACTAAATATGTGATACCCTCACAATATGGGGCCCTAAGGGTCTTGAGGACTTCTGGTTTCATGGGTAGAGAAGACAATGCTTAGGTTCACCAAGGCTAGCACCTTTTTTCTTTTTGCCAAAATGGATCCATGCAACGAGTGCTTCCCAATCCACACCCCTCAAAGCACCTCTCTAAAATAAGAAAATAACATTATAAATATAGAAGGGAATTGAAGCTGAGAATCGAGTTTAAATGGACAAGTAGTTCAGCTAGTCTTGGCAAGGTGTGCAGATGAGGGCAATGAAGTTGCAAATGAATTGGAAAAATAATGTGGGAGGAGAGAGCGGGGGGAGGCATTTGTGCTGCTGTAGTCATAGGTGTTGATGGTGGTGGCTTTCTGGCCAAGGACAAGGATCTAGTGGTGCCACAATCATCAAAATTTTGAGAAATCAAGGAGGAGCACCACCAAGACCTTACGTTTTTTGTGTAGGCTGATCGTGTTCACCACCACTACATATTGTGAAAGCTTAAGTTGCTAGACCTGTGGTTACCAAATAATATTCTTCCAAGCTTGATCTGACCAAAGATGGGTTCTGTTTTTTTCTGTTTAGATCCTGATTGAAGCCATTTGGTTGATAGATTGGGTCTGGTTGAGTATGCTTTCTGGTCGGGTGTAAGTTATGTAGATCCACCCATGCTTAATAATTTTTATTGAATCAAATTGTGTTCAAATGTGTATGGTTTAATTCTATCAGATTCTTATCCAACTCAATTAAGGTTGAAGTTTCACTTGGGGACCCATTTTGATCTATCTAAATTCTAGGTATGAGAGTCATGTGGGTTTGGCTGCATATGGATCAAATCTAGATACACCCGATCTACTTGCAAATCTAATAATAACTTATCGCAGAAGCCTTCATTATGTTTTATTAACCTATCAATACAATATAAGTCATGGTGAAAAATTTTTATATTAAAAACAGTACAAGTTTGTTAATAAGAAATAATTATTAAAGTTGTTGACAGGGTAACCATTGATCAAGTTTTGCTCATGGTAACATTGCATTTATTATAAAATTTTAATCCGAATTTTATATATTACTTTTTTAGGTAAATGCTTATAAAAATAAACCAATACTACCCAGGTACAATTGTCTTTGTGAGAACACACTATGCTTCCTCTATTTGATGAAAAAAGGAAATAAAGGAATGGCTTGTTGTAGTTTAGATAATTACCATCCTTTGGGCTGAAGCATCCCTAGTGCCAAAGATACTAAAGATATTTGGAAAAATAAGAGAATAAATGTATTGTTATTTTTCTTTTTTGAACTACCGAAAGTAACTTGATACAACAATGTGATGTAAATAGTTGATAGATCCAGTTGTGCTTGTGCATCCCTTCAACATAGGGCATCCAGCCACTACAAAGTGCTTTCTCACCTATGAGAGAAGACGATACGATGGAGTCTGTGCATCTAGGGGTGCAAATGGGTGGAGCTGCTTGTGAGCTATTTGCAAGCTAGTCGAGCTTGGCTCAGATCCAAGATTGACTCGACTCAGCTACTTTCGAGCTTGAGTTGAGCTCGGATCCAAACATTTTTTCTTCTCAATTTCAAGGTTTTGTTTTCAAAAATAAAAAATAAGAAATAAAAGTGATGCCAAACAAGCCCTTAGCATATGGAATAATAAAAAGGTGATTGGAGATAATTGAAATGAAGGATCCAATCTCAACATTGGACCTTGTATCAATACTATGTTGGTACTGTGTCAATACACCTGGTATAGGGGACAATTTGATGTACTGACACTCGATTCGTTCCCAATATTGAGTATTGGTTTGATGCTGGCACCGTACTGTATATTGAGTATGGAGCAGTGCACGCTGGTAGTTTAAACCTGGCTTAAAAATGAATATGATTTTAGGCTTTAAATGTGGTATGAGGCTATCTATTTGATGTTCACTTTACACAGGTCATGGCGTCTCCTATCTTTAAACTTTACGCATATAGGGTGATAGCTTTTAGAAGAATATTTAAATAACAATAAGTAGATATGCTTATCATGGATCAATGTTATAAGCTTAGCTATCGAGCCTTATGCAAGTACCTTACTAGTTTTGTACTATACACCTGTAAACCCCTGGGCTAATACATGGTATGCTGCTGTAGTCGACACAGCACTTGTACCATATGTCGATAGTACAGAGGCATATCAAGTTCCTGTACTTGCAGTTTGTCAGTTAAGTACGATATGCCCGATACGGGGTGGTAGTTGCTAGTGCTTAAAAACTCCCATTGATGTTGTTGATGGAAAATAATATTAGTAAACTAACTTCTGCTGGTTCTGCTTATTGAAAGGAGGTTCTGCAATTGAGTTGAAATGAGTCCCCTATCTTGGATGGCTTCCTTGCTGTCATTCAGCATCCAGTAGTCACCATTTTATGCTAAACTGAGAGAAAATTTAGTTGGTCTTCATGCACCCTTTATTCCTCTTGGTGAGAGTTTTTCAGAAAGTATCTCATCGAGTGCTATGCCGGAACATAAAACCTTTTAGCAGAAGCTTTGCTTCTTTGAAGTGGTAGATATCCTTAAACATGAACTTTTAAAGGATTCTTTCTGTAAGCACAGCAAGCTGCAAGAATTAGGGAAAACTTGAGTTGACTGGATGGCAAGTCTTCCAAGAATCAGTTGACTGAAATATTTTCAGTTATATTTCTCGTTTATTGGCTTGCTCTGGTCAGGTGTTCTACATAAAAAGTTGTCTTCTCCTACATGGTATTATTTCTTGCTTTGATGTCTTGCTAGGTATTGCTTAAAATCTTACTGACATATGTACTGGCCTTGAGTACCACTCTGAGAGCATCAAGAAAAAAAATAGATTTTCTGTTGGGTTCTTTAAGTGTTTGCAACAGCTGATCATATCAAATTGATTGTTTTCATTGTTTAAACCCAAATCCAATCTGCACATTTGTTCTGGAAACAAGCAGAAATTATTGTCATGCATTATCATACTGTCTGTTCGGTGTGCATTGTCTTTGTTTGCTTCTACAGGGAACTTGATGTCAAGTTTAGCTGTTACCTTGCATGTTTGTCTCCTCTCAGTTTTATGGGTTGGTTATTACTGCAGTAAGATTGTTCAGGAACCTAGACCTCTGGAAAGAACTTTTATCAAATTTTCCTTGCATGCTGATGCTGTATTGCGGCTTTCAAAATTTGTTTGTTTTGGCAGTGCTTCCCCTTCTAATATTTAGACTAAGTTAATTATCAGTCTTGCAGAAACTAAACTTTGAAGTAAGACTTATATAATTGTAGCTACATGACTTAAGTGCCCCTGTATATTTCATTAGTTGGCACATTTCATTACCCTTATATTTCATTATTTGGCATATTTGATTAAGTGTTTTATGGAAATTACTTCTTATTAATGATTGGTTTCTACTTTCCTTTTCGCCTTTACGTTCCCATATATGCTTTTGATATTGGAATTTCAAATCATCATCTGTTGTTTCAACAATATCATTACCATTCTGAGGCCAAACCCATTTTATATATAAGTTGTATCACAGTTGTACAATTGAAGACAATCAATTTTTTCAATGTATTCAAGAAATTGTATCCTGCTTTTGGCTGGAGTTTTTATTTTCTGAACCCCTTTTTTGACATGTGAAAAGATTTTAGATTGCTGACACCAAACTGAAGCAAGATAAGAACAGGGAATGAATATGTTTAGTAGGCTTTGATTCTGCTGATAGTAAAATTGTTAAGGTCAGAAGGATGAAGCAGAAGTTGTATCAGAACAAATGCTAAAGACTGGGGCTACCATTATAACATTTTGTAGGGTGTGGAAGAAGTTGAGTAGTTTGAGGGAAGACCTTGCCCAGCAGAAATTGAAGAGGGCAACAAAGACATGCTTGTGACCATCATGTAAGTTCCAGACTTCTCACCTAGGCTGAAGGCATCATAGCCTTAACTCATCCAATTGCAACCATGGAACAAGAACGTGAAAGGTGATACTTGCTGCAAATCGATATGTTAGGGACAAACAAAGAGACTTAAATATTTGGATCCCCATACTGCCCTGTATGTAATGTTACAACTTACAACTTTCTCAACCCAATTATACACAATAGTTCGATTCAGAATTTGATTTTTAAAGGACGCACCAGGCCACCTAAAGAAATTGACACTAACAAAGCTATAGAGAACTATGAGCATAAGATAAATAAGTTTAATGACTAGCTTCAATTCTAGAAATCTATGTCTGTGACTAGCAGAGAGTAGAACACTTTCTGAGGGTTGGATTGTCAAAACGACAGGCTTTTTCCCTCAACAGTAAAAGATCATGTTGACATTCTGGTTTGATGAACAAAGAACAACTTCTGGATTTTAGCCATCAAATTTCCAAATTTGGCATTTTAAAATGATCTGGCACTATATTTATTCAACAAAATTTGCTCTGTGGGAACAAATGTTTTGGATCTTTGATCCAAATCAATGATAGATGATTTAATCATATACCATGTAGATAATCTGTCTTGGGACTATATGATTTTGGTAAGTTCTCACTCAATGCATATGGTAGGTTGGTCGGCAATCCCAAACCAAATAGAAACCAAATCGGTTGTTAGAGTCGGGATTGACGGAAGTTCTTCATCCTCTGCACAGCAGCTTTTACTTTTCATTGGTTATTGGAATTCATTGTTAAATTTCAGTGCTTTTTAGCTAGATTTATTACCTGCCTTGACTATTTTACCATTTTCTTCTGCTCTTGCATGAACACTTCCGCATGCATGGGCAATCAGGTATGTGTCTAATCAAGTAGATACTTTGTTCTCTCTTTGTTCAGAGCTTGAGATCGATGCAACAAAAAATTCTGAAACCGAAGATGCTGGGCATCTGATTTCTCCACAAGAGGCTTGCAACCGAATTGCAGAGGTGGTCCAAGAAGCAGTGAGAAAGATGGAGATGGTGGCAGAGGAGAAAATGCGCATGTTTAAACGAGCCCGTCTGGCTCTGGAGGCCTGCGACCGTGAGCTAGAGGAGAAGGCCAGAGAAGTTGCAGAACTCAAGATGGAAAGGCAAAGGAAGAAGCAGCAGGTAGAGGAGCTCGATAGTATAGTGAGGCTTAAGCAGGCTGAGGCCGAGATGTTCCAGCTCAAGGCCACCGAGGCCAGGCAGGAGGCTGAGAGGCTGCAGAGCATAGCTCTCGTCAAATCAGAGAAAGCCGAGCAGGACTATGCAAGTTTGTACCTGAAGCGTCGATTAGATGAAGCGGAAGCTGAGAAACAATATCTATTTGAGAAGATAAAGCTTCAGGAGTCCCAACGGGGTCCACAAGGGAGCAGCAGCGGTGGCGGTGACCCCTCACAAATGTTGATGTACTGCAAAATCCAGGACTTGCTGAAGAATGTGTACAATGTGCCTGGCAAAGCTGAAGGGCAACAATCAAAATGACCACCTTGCTCTCTGTTCAACGTGTGGTAGCATCAACTGGGTCGTAATGCTTGACTAGGAGGACCATTCTATTGATCTGCTGATAGCAGTTTGAAGTGTCAGTTCTAATGTCTGTGCAAAACAACCTGCATGCCCCTTTACCATGTTTATGTATGTTTTAATGTCAGTTACCATTTTTGCTTTTTCATTTCGGTGCTCTTCCCATTGTGCGTGGGTGCACATCTTTTTTCTTTCTTTTTTTTCCTTTTAAATATATTTCTCATCGATATGAGATAATTAGTTGGTGATGTTAGGTTACTATGATGTTTTGGTGGTGAATTTTGCATAAAATAATCCACTTAATAACTGATTTTGCAGAAAAAGGATCGGATTTTTTTTTTTTTTTTTTTTTGGCATTATGATACAAATTTTCGGGTCTGGGGACAATTTGGATCTAAACATGAGACGGGCAATATATTTACTGATATCCTCAATGTATGGTTCATTGAACGCCTGATGCAAATTTGAATAATGCGCGCTATCACCCGTTTCCATATGCATCTTGTCTTTCGACCGTGGATAAAATTGCTCTATATCCCAAAACAAAAATAAAAAACACACTCCAACCTTTTCTTGCGAAATCAATAAATTAATTTGTTTATTATGCAAAATCCATTCCTTGGTATGCGTTTGGATTTCATCCTGCATTTGTCACAAATTTGGAGCTGCGGAATTATCAGTTGAGTTGATCTCCTTCCGTCGTGTCTTGTTATATCTACATTATGCAATGCCTCTTTCTTGTAGTGTTGTCTGTAGCATTTGCTGCTTAAAATATGCCGTTTGAGATCTATCTTTATTAGGATCTGCACCAGCGTGGTCCTGACATCTTTCTGGCTCTAGAAAAAGGTTAAGGCCATGGTGGATGATCCAAGACCAAAGTTATAAAGGCAAGATGAAGCGACCACGCTACATGCATGCAAACTGTAGCGACTGTAAAGAGCAACCTAGAAGAAAATTGAGGTTGTAAATGAAGGAAAAGTTGGTCAGTTTCCTCTTCTTTTTCTTATTTAATTTGGTGGGGTGGGAAGATAAGCCCGTGCTTCTGGCTGTTCTCATGAGAAGAGCCAAAACATCAGACTTTGCTTTTTGAAAAAATGAATAAAACATGGCCCATGATATACAACACCAGATGCCAGAGACCCCCTTTTTTTTTTTTGTTTTTTGAAGGTGGAATAAGTATGTTAGCGATCATATATTCAATATCTGATTCCTGCAGACTTTATTCAGGATGCTACTGCATATATAGGTAGCAGGTATTTAGATAATAACTCATATATTGTCTGTTATTCTATTTTAATGGCTGTAGTGTTACCGGAGTAACGGCCATTATTTAATATTTGCACTACTAACTTAAATTAAAGAATATCTTCAAATTATTTATCATAAAATAATATTTTTAAATTCAAATATTTATGCCACCTGAAATGAATCTTTTATCTAATCAAAAGTTTAAAATATAAGTTGCATTCAGTCCACCAATTTTTAAAAAGTAACGCCGTTCTTTTTGTTATCGACTCTTCTTCTTTCTTATAATAAATTAACTAACAATCATCATTACTGTTATTATTTTAATATCCGAAAATGGAAAACCTCGGTCCAGGCAACGTTAGGAACTTGCGAGAGTAACCATGTAGTAGCATGATTGAAGCCTTGACGGGATGGTTGAAGGAAAAGGGTGTGAAGGGTCTCAAAATTATTTGGCTTATTTAGTACATAATGTCGATTATGCGGTGCTGGAAAGTCTCCGAATGCATGGAGATAAAGAAAGAAATACCAAAATTTGAAATCAGATATGGCGCACTGCAGAAAGGTATGGTAGACTTTGTATATTAAACGGGGTTGGGTGGTGCATTTTAATAGACCAGTTTTTTTTTATTTGAGTAACAAATGGAGGAAGAAAGATTCTTCCACCAACTTTTACTAAATATATATATATATATTGAAGTATTACATTTATAATGATAGCAGGAGACCAAAGATAATAATCATTTAGAGGTTAGGATGCTGGAAGAGGCAAAACATAGCACCATCCCCAGGTTTATGCACAAGGCTATTAAATCTTCCAAGTAGCTCTTATTGCTCTGCTCCATTTGGTCGGTCTTTTCTTGAGATCCAAACTTAAGCTTCTTTATTTCAGAATGATCCTTCTATGATCCTGCAACAAGTTCTGGAGAAGTCAATTCTGGCAGTCCATATGAAAATGCCCTCAAATTGTCAACTTGCGAACTTAGAACTTGACATAAAATGTCAAACAGAAAAAAGAAAGCTGAACTACAAAGTCTCCTGCTCCAACAACTGTGATTGTAGATTACTGTTTTAGGCGTCCAGAATGTATGGGCTGATTCGCCTACATCGGTCTAATACCAATGGCAACCAAACAAGGTAATGCCAACCCTATGAACTAAAGAAAACAAAGCTCTCATCATTCTACCCAGCAAATCGCATAAGAAATAAGCATGAAGTTTGAGATGTGTGCTTGTAACCTGTTGGAGTTGGTTCAGGTACTTATGCTAGATTTCTATCAATAACAGTTGGGTAATTAGATTTAAACTTTGGAGCCTCCCTAATTCATTGGCTCTTTACGGAGTTTGGTTGGATCAAGAATCAGTCAAGTTCTAATGAGATCAGATTTCCTACCTGGATCAAATAATAACTGTACATTAAGTTTTTACATATTATATCGAAATAGGGATTTCTTTTTTTTTTTTTTAATATTCCAACTCTTGTTAGGGATTCTGCATTCCAATTCCTACTCAAACTTCAGAAAAAGGTGTCAAGCTTCTTGTTTAACTTCATTCCAAGTCCAACCATAACTAACCTAAAAAGTGCACGGTACAAATGTGCTGATTTTTAAGTTGGGGCGCACATGGTTTTGGTTAGTTCAAGCGAGAGCCAATATGATCTCGATCAAGTCCTAATTTTTGGAGTTAGAAATCGGCTGATCAATATCGGAACCAAGCCAAATCAACCTGAGTTGGTTTTGGTTAGTTTTTCCAGGTTACCTATTCTCATGGGAATCATTTTAGATTTTAAATCCTTGATAAAAGATTTAGGGCTTCAGAATCAATGTGATGGCAATGAGACTGGGGAGCAAGTAATGAAGATAATTAATTAATTTTTATAGTTCGCAAGGTGGTTTAGTTCAGGTTAGATCAATTGATTTGACATTTTGACTTGGAACTAATTAAGCTTATCTAGTGGAGTTTTTCCGAGCTACAAAAGGAATGCAATTCAATGTATTCTTGAATCTGAAACAAATCAACCTAATGAGGCTAGTGTTTTTTTAAGTTTCAGGTTGGCTGTCAAGGTCACAATATCTTGAATCAATCATTGCATATTAGCAACTTTATTTTTATCGATGCCTTGATATAGGTCAACTCTGCACATGTTGTTGTCTTCAATATTTTACCATACCTAGACTAGGAACAAATTAAGAAATTAAGTGTTCCTTGAAAATATGAAAATAGTTATGCAAGAAAAATCCACCTGCACAAAGTGTGAAGGACAACAAAGCCAAATTAAGTGATGCATGAAATGAGCTGTGGTTTTCATGGTACAAAGGCCAACTTCATCTGCATTGCATGAGCACATGTAATGAGCTTCTTCTAACTAAGGTGGGCATTAATTCCGATGAGATAGAAGCACTGCAAGTATAACGAACTTGGGATGAAATCCAAATACGTAATAATTGCCATAACACATCCTTTTCATCATTACTAATAAATTTTTTAAAAAAAGTATGTTGAACTCTTGAAGAGGATGGAAATATTATCTAATACAAGGTTGCATTCATTAACCATGCAAAAAAGAACCATGCTGACTATTCAAATCAAGAAACCCCTCTCCCTTGTCCGTCGAAAAGAGAACAGATATAGCCCGTTAAATTTGACAAATATATACCAAGCAAGTACATATCTTGGCAATAAATATATGTCCAACCTAAAAAATAAATCGAAGACTCTATTTTCAATTGGAGTAAACTATAATGAGCAAGCTCAAACCTAGTGAGGTCATGAGACAGATTAGCTCAAATACTAGCCAAATGACCCATTAAGTATTGTTGCTATAAAATCTTGACTCTCATCGGAGTAGACTAGAATTAGCGGTACTGGATGTTTCAGTAGCAAGACCTACAAATCAAGTCCTGATTGGAGATTGCTTCGATGGGACCGTTCGATGCTCAAGTCCAAAATCTAATAGAAATGGAGTGCATGAACTCAAAAAAATGTTAGATGGTTTTAGGTTCAATTGATTTTTGAAATAAGGAGGCATAACAATCGAAGACCTCTATTCATAGTTAGAGATTGGAGCTATTCATGGGGAGAAATTATCAGATGGTTTTAGCTGAATCAGGCATGATGTGTAACATTTGTGGCCGATATTTGCGGGATTGGGTAGTCGTGGTTGCCTTATATGAACCATGGCTAGCTGGAGATAGCTGCTACTTGAAAGAGAATTTGAAATTGGCCGAAACTGCCAATTTGAACGGTTGGCCGAAACTGCCAATTTGAACGGTTCGCCGAGGTAGGGTCGCAGCTCGTCAGAAGATGGGTTGGTGATGAGTTAGAGTAGGAAATTGACTCTTCAATTTATGATGGGTGGCTGGAATTGAAGACAGGTTGATAAGTACCGTGGATCGTTGGAAAATAGTAATTTGGGGGCTTGTTCTGGGTGAAAGAAGCCGACGACAGATCGGTACGTGGATTTCGAGATGAGGTTGACGATATCATGTTGGTGAGCGGTGAAGTGGGTCGATAACCAGAAGGGGTCAGTGTGTGCTGATGATGGGTCGGTCAAGATAGAGATATTAGCATGCTACAATCCAGAACAGCGACCACTGTTCAGGTAGGCTGAGGATGGGTCGCCTATGATTGATGAGGGTTTGGAATATAGAGAAATAGTTGCTAATTCTCCGATCATAATTTTCAAGTCTTATGGTCTTCGGTAGAGACTGATTTACTCCCAACACTAGCCTCCTTTCTTTTGAGTTCGAGCCGAAGTAGGCTTGGGCGAAGGGAGTAGACTGAGTCGGGGTTGCCGAAGACTAGCAGTAGGATTTTTCATCTAAAATGATGCTTCACCGAAAATAAAAAGTCATGTCAGGAGGCAATTATGTGGGGCTTCAATTTCAAAGGGTGGCAAATACTATTCTAGGCATGATTTTTGAAATAAGGAGGCTGATAAGATGTTTGGCATTGACTATCTATTTCAAAGGCGGTCACCACATGGTGCATCCATAATTGTTAAAGAATATTTGACATCTGGCATTGACTATCTATTTTTTCTATAAATATTTTTTTTTTTGATTTCTTGGTCTCATTTTCTTTTCCATCATTTCTTTTTTTTCCTTCTTTCTCCGAGCTCCCGCCAGTCGCCTTTTCTTTATATTCCTATATATTTCGATTATCGCCAAGGTCTCCTTCCTCTCTCCTGATCACTATTAGGGCCTTTTTCCTTTTTTCGATCATCATTAGAGTTTTTTCTAGCATCCTTATCTCTTTTCACCATTCGTTATAGCCATAGGTTGGTCTTCTAGCCTTATTTTTCTTCTGTGTTATTCATCTTCCATTTCTGCTTTTCTCTTCTTTCTCCTTTCTTTTTACTTCTTTTTGTTTTGCCTTTTTGATCTATTTTTGGCTTTCCTCATGGTGGACTTTAGGAGTTCTGTCGAGGACTGGTCTTCGAATTCTCTTTCATTTTTAGAGAAGAATTTAATAAGCAGCAAAGGGAAGCCATTACCACTGTCATTCGGGTGAGTTTTATTCTTTCCTCTCTTTTTTTTTATCATTGAGGCTCCCTTCTTTTTGTACAACTTCTGGGTTTAGATGTGTCATTATGTGGCTGCCTTTGCTAACACAATAAGGGACTTTCGCGATGAAGTTTGTAGGTTGAGGGAAAAGTATAAAGAGGCCAAGGCTGCTATGTTGAGGAGAAGAATGCCACTGCTGAGGCTAAGTTAGCAGTGGAGGCTGAAGTTTAGTGACTGAAGTAGATGCAGAATAAAGTAGAAGTCGAGCTAGTTTTGGAAAAGGAAAAAGTCACCAAGGCCAAGAAGGAGATGGAGGAGAAGGTTGCAGAGGTAGGTCATCTAATGGTGGAGGCCTTCAGAAGTTCAGAGGAGCTTTCTGATGAAAAAATCTGGTTGAGTTTGGAGGTTACTGTTAGGCAGGAGGAATGTCGGTAGATGGTTTTGGCTCATTTTTCGGATCTTGACTTTTTCTTTCTTGAAGAAGGTTCCCTCGACGATGACAACCAACAGGCATCTAGTTTGGCTAGTGCCTAGGATCTCCACACTAAAGCTCCGACACTTGCAACATCTCCCATCGAAAGATTTGCGCCATGGGTGGATGTAGCCCAGAGTTCTTTTGTCGGCCCTTAAGTTGAGATCATTGGAGCCTAACTTCTATTTGTACTTTTGTTTTTGTTCCCTGTTAATGTACAAAGAACTTTTTTTATCAATGAAAAAAAAAATTCTTTCATATGTAAGATCTTTTGCAATTTCTTGATTATTGTGTGTATATTAATCATTTTGATTAGCATGTAAGTTCCGACAATCCACCGGTAAATCTTCAAGCCGATCCTATTCCTTTGGATATGCCGATTAGAGCTTGTCTAAAGGTGCTTCAAAAGGAGGCTGGTTGGGCGAAAAAGAAAGCTGCTAAGGTCGAGCAAAAACTATCGAAGATGAAGAAGAACTTCGACGTTGCTTTGGCAAAACTCAAGAGTTTGAGAACGAGAATTTGGCCAACCATCCAGGTGCACCTCACCGAGAGGAATCAGCTACAAGAAGAATGTAAGAGAATAGCGAAGCTCACCAAAGAAAAGGCTTGGAGATCTACTGAGAAAATTGCTCAGCTTCAAAGCGAACTTCGTTTGGCATGGGAGAAGGCTTGAGAACAGCCTCTCGAACCTGATAGGCTTGTTGAAGAAGTCAAGCATGAGACTGTCAAGGAGATTGCCTATCTCCGAAGCCAACTTCGCTCTACTAAGGAATAGATCGCTAATCTTAGGCATCATTTATGCTCTGCCGAAAAGAAGGTCACTAGACTTCATCATCAAACTAGCGAAAAGAGAAGAATCTGATGGGCACCGAGCAAGCATCAAATACTACGGAATCCAATATTGAGAGGGAATTAACCTCGGTTCAGAATCTCGTCAGAAATCTTTTAGAAATAGTGAGTATAAGTAAAGCTGAATTGGGTCATCTCCGTGTTGACTTGGTGCTAAGTGAAGCAACTAACAAGGAATATAAAGCTTAACTGACACGACTTCGTGAAGACTTGGCAGCTGACAATAAATCCAAAGAAACAATCAAGCAGTTGGAAAAGCTACTTCTTATACTTTAGCATTCTTCGACCCTTGAGGTGGCCAAGGTCTTAGCTATGGCGCGTAAAGCAGGGACCAACAAGTGTAGGCGTTTGGTTGCCAAGCTTTTCCCCAAAGTTGACTTTTGCATGGGTGGTTCTTCAAGTCTAGGGCAAGTGGTTTTGGACATTGTCCCATTGCAACGACTGCTACCCAAGGAATCTAGGAGTACTTAGAATCTTGTATCTTTTCTTTCGAAGCTATTTGTAACTCTTTCGTCGATGAATGAAATGCATCTTCTTCTCTTTTTCTATTGAAATCTCCTTCTGATCTTTTACTTTGCTAGGAATGGGAATTTTTGAACTTGCCTTGTTTAGAATATTTTGCTTGACATGGAAGTTTCCGAGTATGCTTTGTTTAAGAATGAGGTTCTTGAGGTTTTGTTTCTTTCCATAGACATCTCGTTCAAGAGCGAGGATTCTCCCTTATTTGGGGCTTCCTTATTTGAAAATGAGGGTTTCCCGAGGATACCTCATTTAAAAATGAGGGTTCTTCTCCTTTTGATGCTATCTTGTTTAGAAACGAGGGTGTTTCATTTCTTTTCTTGGTGCTTTCTCTTTTGAAAATGAAGGCACATCGCTTTTTTGTTTTGGTACTTTCTCATTTGAAAATGAGGGCACATCATCTTCAGTGCTTTCTTGTTTGAAAATGAGGGTACATCATCTTCGTTACTTTCTTGTTTGAAAATGAGGGCACATCATTTTTGGTTTTGCCGAACAATTGAGATTGAGTTGCAAATATCTCATGTGATTGTCTGGAAATCGATTCAAATAGATAGATTATTACTTAAAAAGAACCTTTTATATATTAAGTCAAAATCATTGATAATACATCCTCAGATTTTTGGCATTCCATGATCGAGGTAGCAGGATTCCATCCAGCAGCTTCAATCAGTAAGTGCTGGTTCTAACAACCTCTTCCACTTCATAAGGACCTTTCCAGTTCAGTGTTAACTTATCATGCATGGTCGGCTGGAAGATCTCTACCCGGCATAGCACCAAGTCTCCGACTCTAAAGTGCTTTCCCTTGACTCAGGAGTTATAGTACTGAGTCACCCTATGTTGATACGCCATCATCCTGATCCAGGCTTTTTCTTAGGCTTCCTCCAACAAGTCGAGGTTCACTTGGAGATTCTCTGGATTGCTTTGTTCATTGAAGTTTTTCACTCATGCTGAAGGAAGTTTGATCTCGATAGATATGATGGCTTCAGCCCTAAATGCTAGATTAAATGGAGTTTTTCTAGTAGGAGTTCTTTGGATGGTTCGATAAGTCCATAATATATGATGAAGCTCATTCATCGATGAACCTTTTGTATTGTCAAGCCGAGTAGTTTTTATGCCTATAGCAAAGTTTGATTTATTACCTCGGCTTCTTCATTTGCTTGGGGGTGACTCATCATAATCAGATGATGTCATATACATAGATCCTCATAGAATTTGGCAAAATTTTCTCCAATGAATTGGCGGCCATTATCTGTGATCAGCACCTTCAGCAATCCAAATTGGTATATGATAGATTTTTAGATAATATTTGTCACTCTGGTTTTGATGATGCAAGCAAGCAGTTCAGCTTTCACCCATTTAGTGAAGTAGTCCATAGCAACCAGCAAAAATATTCGCTGCCCTGATGTCATTGGGAATGGTCTGAGGATGTCCATACCCCATTGTGCGAACGACTAGGGTGCACTTATAAGGTTAATGGTGCCAACGATCGTTGCTGAATATTGAAGTTTCTTTGGCATCGATCACATTTTCTAACCAGATCGATCGCATCTTATTGCATTGTCGACCAATAGTATCCCTGTTGAAATAGTTTGTAGGACCATGATTTTGCTCTCAAATAATTCTCGTAGATCCTTTCATGTACTTCCTATAAGGCATAATCAACCTCAGAAGGTCATAGACATCTGAGGAGTGGTAGGGAGTACAAACTTTTGTACTACTTTTCTTGGAAGAGGACATAGCAGAAAACTTAATTTCTTAATTTTCGAGCTTTCTTTGGATCTCTCAGGAGTGTACCTTCCTTCAAATATAGAACCGGTGGATTGATCCAACTTGGCTCATAATTCATTTGTAGCATTGTCGAGGGTTCTTTAATAATGGGTATTGGAACGACCTCGAAGAAAGTCTTTTTTGGTAGGTCGGTTGGTACCTTGGACAACAGATCTGCCTGAGAGTTTTCTATCCTCAAAATTCATTGAATGTCATAGTTGGCAAAGAATGAAGCCAAGTTCTTCACTTTTCGTAGGTATTTCTTCATATTCTTTTTTCGGGCTTCAAAATTTCCTCTAATGTGTCCGACTACCAATTGAGAATCGCTGCAGGCCTTTAAATATTCCACTCCCAGTTCTTTTGCAATTATGAGTCCAGCAGCAAGAGCTTTGTATTTAGCCTTATTATTGGTTGTTGTGAATTTGAAGCATAGGGCATATTCAGCAATGACTTTCTTTGGGCTCATAATAATCAATCCAACACCTGAGCCTGAAGAATTTGATGACCCATCAATATGAAGAGTCAAAGAATTTGCTTCAAATGGGCTTGCTTCTACATTAGGTGGATCTGTTCTGGCTTCGGATGAGCCCACCTCTAATTGTTTGGGCTATATGGATTCTTCGATAGTGCACTCAACCATGAAGTCTGCCAACACCTTTGCTTTAACTGAAGGCTGAGGCTGAAATTTGATATCGAACTTGATGAACTCAATTGCTCATTTCACAATTCAGCCATATGTATTGGGTCGATGCAAAACTACCTTCAATGGTTGGTCCATCAGTAGAATTACAGTGTAAGCTTGGAAATAGGGATGGAGCTTGATAAGTGTTATAAATATAATAATAAAAGTATTAAATTATAAAATAAATTAATTTATTTTAAGAATTTAATATTTTTATTGATCTTATATAGGAAAGAAGGCCACCAATGTGAAGAGCTTAATTTTCTGGTTCAAACAAAATAAATTTCAAGCAAAACTGAGTTCAATTGGCCCTAGAATCAAATTTCAAAGAAAAAATAAAAAAAATATTTAAAGTTGGCTGGTCCAGACTAAACCGGTTCAGAAAACTAGCTTAGCCGGCCCGGCCCAATCACCGACTAAACCACCCGGCCCATCTGACATCAGCATGATATCAGAATCATCGCAGCGTATGGTGGACCACTACAGTAACGTAGCCAGGGATGAAATGGAAATTTCACATAGAGCAATGTGCTTTGATTGATTGGCAATGCGTGTGGTCCATAGCAGACCCGGCTTGCGTATGGTTTACACAACCCGAAGGCATGATCCAATGGTAGCTGGCGCTGGGATTTGATCAGACGGTGAATATTAAGGCACTAATGGACGACATCCATAGCTCCCGATGAAGATCCAACGATGGATGGCATTTCCCGATTTTAACTAAAGCTATAGAAGACTCCTATGCATTGGTGGATGGCCTAGATTCACAAATTGGAGAAGATCCGATGGTCAGAAATGATTTCGACAGGATCTAGAAATTTTAACGTGGTTTTTCAAGGTTTTTGGAGTCGTTTAATGCTGATCGGAAGGCCAAAATGATCTAGACTTCTCTTCGACTGATTCCAGAAGTTTTAAACCTATTTCCAATGGGATTTCTACTCAAAACCCTCCTCCATTGGCTATTTAAAGCTTGCTGCCGAGGGTCCGAGGACAAGGAGAACAGGGGCTTAACCTAGGAGAACAGAACAGAGAGAGGGGAGAGTTTTCTTTTTCTTTTTCTTTTTCTTTCTTCTTTATTTTATTTTTTTTCTTTCTTCCTTCTTTCTTGGCGGATCATCTTCCACAACCAATACATCTACAGTAGCTCTCCTTCATCAAATTCTTCATGCCAAGAGCAACGGACCGCAAAATTCAGTAAGCAATTATTTGTTTGGATTTTCTCATGCTTTTTATTTTATTTGCTATTTTTATTCCTTTTACCATGAACTAAATTTTTTTTACTAAGGCTAAGGTGTAGCCATTTTTTTTGATATAATATTCAGTATGATTTACTTTTAATTTTATATTTTATTCATGAGGAGTATATAAATCTATTTTTAATATTTTTAGATTATTGGCCATCTTCTAATTGATTTAATAAACATAGATGATACGGATCAAGTACGTCTATGTTATTGCTTCTTGATTTATATACCTTATATTTTGAATCAATTTGAGATTCATATTCATGTGAAAATTTTAGTCTACTTTGGATACAGCATATTTGTTGGAGATAAACCCCGCTCCCGTCGAAGTCTAGTTCAATGCTCAGCCTAATGCAACCAGTAGCCGTAGAAGAACTTCAACAGACGGGCTTTAGCCGAACCCCCAGCGATCGAGCTTTTTCTAACCCATTCAGTCGATCGAACTACTTAGCGGTCGAGCTCCTTCGGACTCCCAACGTCAGAACCGAACCCCTTCAGCCGATCGAGCTCCTTCGGACTTCCTAACCGTCGAGCTCCTTTGGACTCCCAGCGTCAAGACCGAACCCCTTCAGCTGACCGAGCTACTTAGCGGCCGAGCTCCTTGGACTCCCGTAGTCGGACTCTAGTCGAACTCGACCGTCGAGCTTCAGTCAGACTCCTACAAGAGCCAAACTCTCTCCGCATCATTACAGCCAGGCGCCTGCGGGAGCCGAACTCTCTTCAAGCTTCCTCTCCGATCAAATTTCTTTGGGAGCTGAACTCATCACAGACACCCTTCGGATGGACTTCTTCAGGAATCGGACTCCTCCCTGACACCCCCTTCGATCGATCGAGCTCCTACCGAACTCCCCAGCGGGCGAGCCTTAGCCGCGTACCTTCAGTCAGACGCCTACAGAAGCCGAACTCTTTTCAAGCTTCCTCTTCAGGAGTTCGAACTCCTCCGAAATGGGCACACGACGAAGGCCTTCAACCCTTCATTCGGCTGGCTTTGCAGCCATCACCATCAGTCCACCGCAAGCGATAGCGATTCGCTATCAGACGATGATGGCTGTCATCATCAACCCACCACAGACGGCATATTTTTGTGAGACTAACTCTGTCGAACCTCGAGCGGCCCACCAGCATGCGGCTGCAGCTATCACCATCAAGCTTCGCTATAAAAAGGATCCTCTAGATACGCTAATCTCTCTGATCTCTAAGCTCTCCTCTTCTTCTCCAAGCTCTGAAACTCATTCCGAGCACTCCATTTCTGTTGGCCAGAGCTGACTTGATTGTTGGAGGGTCCTATCGGAACCACCCCCCCACCGACTCCAAACGAAATATTATTTTGCAGGTCCCCGATGGTGACCTCATCGGCCTCCACTCCAGCGGACTCCAGCGATGATCAATTTCTGCATCAACAGATATGGTGCTAGAGGAAGGGCTCGAACCTCCGAGATTCTCTTATTCTTAAAGGAGTGCTCGGTGATGATTTCTCTCTCTTCGGAGATCCATTCTTGCTCACTAGAGTTCTTCCTCGAAGAGAAAATGCCTCAAGAGCTCTGACTCGGCGATCGACAGCCTGTGCGTCAGATCTGTCTGTTCCTATTTTAGCCCCGACAGCCTAGGTTCCACACGAAGCCATCACAGACGTGGAGCAGTTCAACCTACTGGTCGGGTCTGTGGCCCCATCGAGATGATGCTGGCCATGCGACAACCTCCAGCGGAAACTTTGCCAGCAAACCCGCCATGAGGATGCGAGGAACCAGCCTTAAGAAAAAGCATTTGGGCATACCAATCGCCCTTAGGAAGGAGAAATGGAGAGCTGAAGTTCTCCCACAGAAGGTTTCATAAGGAGGTCGGAACGAAGTTCGGTGGAAGCGAAGTCGAACTTCCCCTCGAAGCTCATCATCGAAATGAAGTTCGGCAGAAGCAAAGCCAAACTCCCCCTCGAAGCTCATCGCTCAAGTCAGACCGAACTCCCCCCATCTCGAGTATGTCATCAATGAAACCTCCTACAAAGAATTCACAAGAGGCGGAGCGAAGTTTGGTAGCTCAAGCAAAGCCGAGCTCTCTCTCGAGCTTGTCGTCAAGGAAGTCCGGGCAAAAAAGCAAGAAGTTCCCCCACAGAAGGTTTTGCAAGGAGGCGGAAGAAAGTTTGGCCGCATCCAAGGAGGCAGAATGAAGTTCGGCCACGTCCACGACCTCGAAGCTCATCATCGAGGAAGCCCCGACAAAGGGGCATGAAGTCCTCCCACGAAAGCTTTCATGGGAAAGCGGAATGAAGTTTGGTAGCTCAAGGAAAGCCGAGCTCCCCCTCGAGCTCGTTGTCAAGAAAGTCCAGACAAAAGAAACAGGAAGTTCGGCGCAAGCGAGGGCAGAATGAAGTTCTCCCATGGAATGAGGTTCGACGCAAGTGAGGCCGAACTCCCCCTCAAACCTCATCATTGGAATGAAGTTCAGTGCAAGCAACTCCCACTCGAGTATGTCACCAAGGAAGACCCCTACAAACATTTCACAGGAGGTGGAATGAAGTTTGGGTAAGCTAAGTCGGGCTCCACCTCAAGCCCGTCGTTAAGAAAGTCTGGACAAAAGAAGCATGAAGTCCTCCCACGGAAGCTTTCGCAGAAAAGCAGAACGAAGTTCGATGCAAGCAAGGGCGGAATGAAGTTCTCCCATGGAATGAAGTTCGGCATGAGTGAGGCCGAACTCCACCTCAAACCTCATCTTCGGAATGAAGTTCGGTGCGAGTGAGGCCGAACTCCCGCTCGGATATATCACCAAGGAAGCCTCCTACAAAGATTTCACAGGAGGTGAGATGAAGTTCGGCCGCACTCACGACTGCCCCAGGGCAAGCGAGGACTCCCTCTCGAGTATGACTCCAAGGAATCCCCGATAAAGGGGTATGAAGTTCTTCCGTAGGTTTTCCAAAGGGACGGAATGAAGTTCGACCGTGCTCACGGACTTCCTCCGAAAGCAGGCAGGCCCGAACTTTTTGAGCTCACCACCGAGGAAACCCCGACAGAGGGGTGCAAAGAAGCCCTCCTTTCGGAAGGTTCCACGACTACGCCCCCCTCAACGCTCCTCGAACTCAGATTCTCATCGAAGTTAAGAACCAGCTGCCAAGACCAGAAGGGTTACAGTCTCCCCCAAACAAGCGCGATCGAAATAAGTACTGCCTCTACCATCGCAACTACGGCCACGACACTGAGGAATGCATCCAGCTCCGAGACGAAATTGAGGAGCTCGTCAGAAAGGGATGGCTGGGTAAATTCTTCTGGCACCAGTCTGAACAAGGAAAAGATCGGCCAAGGATGCTGCCATAGCCAGAGATGGCAAGGAAGCTCGGCGTTGCCACAGCCAGAGATGGCAAGGAGGTCGGCCACCTTACGACGTCATCCACATTACCCCTGAGAGGAGCTTAGTATATCGGCGATTCGTCGTCTCCCAGCGATAAGAGCTTGCTCCAAATTGAGAAGGCCAGCATGAAATAGAGGAGGTTGTCCAGCCCGAGACTTACTGCCGAAGAAATACGGAGGAACAACACTACCACGATCCTGAAACACCGAATTTAAGGATGCACTGCTAGTAACTTTCTTTTAATAAAATTTTTTTCTTTCGATAATATTATTTCTGGATGCGAAAACTATGCGATGACAGGAAAGAAGCAGTCAATAATTGCCGCATTAGGAATGGAAGGAGAACCTCGTCCTAATGCGAGCAACAACCTCGGCTAGAGATAAGATCTCTTCCGGGCAAAGGCCTCGTTCACAAAGGACGAGATGGGAGGAGAGTCCCTGACAGCGGTACTTATGTACCCCCATAGCCTGTTAGGAACAGGAGGAGAACCTCATCCTAACGCGAGCAACAACCTCAACCAGAGATGATCTCTTTCGAGCGATCGTTGACAACCTCGGCTAGAGATAAGATCTCTCTCGAGCGATCGAGTCAACTTCGATTAGGAACAGAAGGAGAACCTCGTCCTAACACGAGCAACAACTCGGCTAGAGATAAGATCTCTTCCGAGCGATCAAGTCAATCTCAACTAGAGATAAGATCTCTTCTGAGCGATCGAGTCAACCTCGATTAGAAATAGGAGGAGAACCTCATCCTAACGCGAGCAACAACCTTGGCTAGAGATAAGATCTCTCCTGAGCGACCGCTGACAACCTTGGCTAGAGATAAGATCTCTCCCGAGCGAGACTGTGGACAACCTCGGCTAGAGATAAGATCTCTCTCGAGCGATCGAGTCAACCTCGATTAGGAACAGGAGGAGAACCTCGTCCTAACGCGAGCAACAACCTCGGCTAGAGATAAGATCTCTCCCGAGCGACCGAGTCAACCTCGGTTAGGAATAGGAGGAGAACCTCATCCTAACGCGAGCAAAGTCGAAGGCCTCATTTCTAAAGGACGAGACGGAGGGAGAGGCACAGACGACGGTCCGTATGTGCCCCCACAGCCCGTTAGGAATAGGAGGAGGACCTCGTCCTAATGCGAGCAAAGTCGAAGGCCTCGTTCACCTTAGATGAGATGGAGGGAGATGGATGACGGTCCGAATGTGCCCCCACAGCCCATTAGGAACAGGAGGAGGACCTCGTCCTAATGCGAGCAAAGTCGAAGGCCTCGTTCACAAAGGACGAGATGGGGGGAGAGGCATGGATGACGGTCCGTATGTGCCCCCATAGCCCGTTAGGAACAGGAGGAGGACCTCGTCCTAATGTGAGCAAAGTCGAAGGCCTCGTTCACCTTAGACGAGATGGAGGGAGACGGACGATAGTTCGAATGTGCCCCCATGGCCCGTTAGAAAATAGGAGGAGAACCTCATCCTTACGTGAGCAAAGTCGAAGTTAGGAACAGGAGGAGAACCTCATCCTAATGCGAGCGCCCACATCAACCTCGAGCCAAAGGAAGATAAGATCTCCTCCGAAGCGATCGGACTGTCAACCTCGGTCAAATGGAGAGCTTCCCCCGAAATTCGACCTCAGCTGTAGGAGACAATGTCTGCCCGAGGAGCTCAACCTCCGACTTCGATCGCAGTGGACGAAGCCTCCCTCAACCTCGACTGGAGATAGGATCTCTCCCGAGCGACCATGTCAACCTCGGTTGGAGAGCTTCAACTTCAGCACAACTTTGGCCAGAGATAAGATTTCCTCGAGCTTCGACAACCTCATCACTGAGATCAGATCTCTCCTGAGTGCCTTGTCTGCATCAACCTCGAATTTCGCTGTAGGAGTGGGGGGGCTAGTGTTGGGGATAAACCCCGCTCCCACCGAAGTCTAGTTTGATGCTCAGCCTAATGCAACCAGTAGCTACTGAAGAGCTTCAGTAGACGGGCTTTAACCGAACCCCTAGCGGTCGAGCTTCTTCTAACCCGTTCAGCCGGCCGAACTACTTAGCGGTCGAGCTCCTTCGAACTCCCCAGCCGTCGAGCTCCTTCGAACTCCCAGCATTAGGACCGAACCCCTTCAGTCGGCCGAGCTACTTAGCGACCGAGCTCCTTCGGACTCCCCAGCCGTCGAGCTCCTCCGGACTTCCAGCATCATGACTGAACCTCTTCAACCGACCGAGCTACTTAGCGGTCGAGCTCCTTGGACTCCCAGCAGCCGGGCTCTAGTCGAACTCGATTGTCGAGCTTCAGTCAGACTCCCGCAAGAGCCAAACTCTCTCCACGTCGTTACAGCCAGGCGCCTGCGGGAGCCGAACTCCCTCTAAGCTTCCTCTTCGGCCAGATTTCTTCAGGAGCTGGACTCATCCCAGACACCCTTCGAATGGACTTCTTCAGGAGTCGGACTTCTTCCTGACACCCCCTTCGATTGACCGAGCTCCTATCGAACTCCCCAGCAATCGAGCCTTAGCCGCGTACCTCCAGCCAGACGCCTACGGAAGTCGAACTCTTTCCAAGCTTCCTCTTCAGGAGTCCGAACTCCTCCAAAATGGACACACGATGAAGGCCTTCAACCCTTCATTCGACTGGCTCTGCAGCCATCACCATCAGTCCGTCATAAGCGATAGCGACCCGCTATCAGACAGCGATGGCTATCACCATCAACTCACCGCAGATGATACCTTTTCATGAGACTGACTCTACCGAACCTCGAGCGATCCACCAGCACGCGGTTGCAGCTGTCACCATCAAGCTTCGCTATAAAAAGGATCCTCCAGATATGCTAATCTCTCTGATCTCTAAGCTCTCCTCTTCTTCTCTAAGCTTCGGAACTCATTTCGAGCACTCCATTTCTTTTGGCCAGAGCTGACTTGATCGTCGGAGGATCCTGCCGGAGCCACCCCCCCACCGACTCCGGACGGAACTTTATTTTGTAGGTCCCCGACGGCGACCTCATGACCTTCACTCCAGCGGACTTCGACGACGACCAGTTTCTACATCAATAGTATTTTAATTAGAGAATTTCATAAAATTTAAGGCATCAATATTTATTTAAATTATGCTTGGATCAAAGGATAGTTAATAAATATTGATAGTTTTGCAATGCCTGGATCAAAGGATAGTGAATATCCTAGAAAACTCTACCATCATATGAAACAAAATTAACTTAATTACCTGAATATTATATTGACTGAGTTGGTGAACCAATTGCTTTAGTAACCTATTACTCTTGAATTAAACCCTAATAATTATACCATCTCCATCTTCTTGCAATTTATTAATTATTTCTCTATTTCTTCTTATTTTTTTTATTTCTTATAAATCGATTCTCTAAATAAAGCTTAGAAAAGAATTTTTTAGTACTTATTTTTCAATCCTCTAGGGATGATACTCTACTCATACACTTTATTATTTGATCGACTGGTGCACTTACCATAGTGATAAATTAGCATGCATCAAATTTTTGATGTCGTTGTCGAAGATTGTGTCTAAAATAATATTAAAATTTTGATCCTTATTTTATTTTAGAATTTTATTTTTAATTTTTAATCTTATTTTACTTTTAGGTTTGTGTTTGGTGCATGACATGTCCTGGACATGGTGATTTACTATCTTTTGATCGAAAAATTGAGAGAATAATTAGAAGACTAAATCAAGAAAGAAACATGACAGCCGAAGATACTAACAACATCAATTTGGGATTAGATATGGCAGCAGAGGGATGATAAGAAGCTATTCGAGTGGCACATCATCCATTAAATGATTACATCACACCATCTATAGTCGATGCAGCTTCGAGTATCAGAAGACCGCCTGTGTGAGCAAATAATTTTGAAATAAAACTAGTGATGATCCAAATGATTCAATCAACTATCCAATTTAGTAGACATGTGTAGGATGATCCAAACACCCATATTTTTAATTTTCTTAAACTCTGTGATTCTTTTAAAATTAATGGGATGTCGGATGATGCCATTAGATTAAGGCTATTTTCTTTTTCTTTATGGGATAAAGCTAAAAGTTAGCTTCATTCTCTTTCTGCAGGTTCTATCACTACTTGGGATGTCCTAGTCCAAAAATTCTTAGCCAAATACTTTTCACCTTCGAAGACTACAAAGATGCATAATGATATTACTTCTTTTGTGCAAATGGAGATGGAGACACTATATAAGGCCTAGGAGCATTTCAAAAAACTGTTGAGGAGATGTCCACACCATCAATTACCTGTATGGCTTTAGGTGCAAATTTTTTATAATGGTTTATCTTCTACTAATCATTCTATGATTGATGTAGCAGCAGAAGATACCATTAATCGAAAAATTGAGAAAGTCTTTGATCTAATTGATGAGATAGCATCAAATAGTTATCAATAGCAAGCATATCGCATGATGCCGAGAAGATCAGCAACTGTGCAAGGAGTAGATTGTGTTTCAACATTATTAGCTGAGATTGTAGCCTTTAGAGCCGAAGTCAACAATATGAAGGGATCAGCTATGCATGTTCAGAGCATCACTTGCGAGCTGTGTGGAGGAGGACATGATACAAGCAACTGCTAAACAGGTAATTCCTTTGCTAAAGCTCCTGATACAGCTAACTATCTTGGTAATATTTTTAGGCTACAGCAAAATAATCCCTACTCCAACACATATAATTAAGGGTAGAGGTAGCATCTAAACTTTTCATGGAGCAATCAAAATACAGCACAACAACCACCTTTAGGATTCCAAGTACCTGAAAAGAAGTCCAACGTGGAAGAGTTGATGATTAAATTCATACAAAATCAGAAAATAACTATAAGAAACTTGGAGATCAAATTCATATAAAATCAAGAAGTGGCCATGCGAAATCTGAAAACCAAACTCAGGCAAGACCATGTAGCAGCTATTCGAAACTTAGAGATGCAAGTAGGTCAATTGGCTAAAATAATCTTCGAGAGACCATAGGGATCCTTGCCTAGTAACACGGAGACCAATCCAAGAGAGCAAATAAATGCTATCACATTGAGAAGCGGTAAAGAGTTAGAGGAGCGGCATCAGGATAAAAAGATTGAAAAAAAAACTACAAAACAGCCAACTAAAGTTCATCAATCACCAAAACAACTAGTAGATATATGGTCCCCTGGTATAAAATTT
Organism: Cocos nucifera; assembly: GCA_006176705.1. NCBI lineage: Eukaryota > Viridiplantae > Streptophyta > Magnoliopsida > Arecales > Arecaceae > Cocos > Cocos nucifera. The sequence continues at coordinate 717,182 of QRFJ01000369.1, forward strand.
GCTGATCTAAACGTGAAGCCCTATGAGCCACTACTATCATTTCTAGAGAGACAAATACAACATTCAGATAAAAAATTTTCTAACTTTTTTAGTATTTTAAAAAATTTATATATTAATATTTCTTTTGTAGATGCTATCACTCAGATATTCAGGTATGCTAAGTTTCTTAAAGAAATCCTAACCAATAAGAAGAAGCTGAATGAGCATGAGAGAATAAATTTGAATGAAGAGTGCTCGGCAATACTTTAAAATAAATTATCATAGAAGCTAAAGGATCCAGAAAGTTTTACTATCCCTTATATTATTGGTGATTATAGTTTTGATAAAGTTTTATGTGATTTAGGAGCAAGTATTAATCTCATGCTTTTTTTTATTTTCAGAAAGCTAGGTCTTAGAGAACTGAAGCCTACCATTATCATCCTTCAGCTAGCTGATAGATCTATTAAATATCCAAGAGGTATAGTGGAGGATATCTTGGTAAAGGTAAACAAATTTATTTTTTTTGTTGATTTTATTATGCTTGATATAGAAGAAGATATTAATGTACCCCTTATCTTAGGAAGACCCTTTTTAGCTAATGGAGGAGCTTTAATAGATGTTCAATAAGAAAAATTAATTCTTAGAGTCTAAGATGAATAAGTGACCTTTAATGTTTTTAAAGATATTAAATATTCTAAAGATAATCAAACTTGTTTTCAAATTGATGTTATTGACAAATTAGCATATAAGTATTCTCTAGAAAGCAGGTTTGAGGAACTTGTTGAAATTTGCACTATCCAATCATAAGAGGGTATAGCTAAAAATGTAAGTATACCTATTGAAGTAGCACCGGATTGATCTAGCTTAGAACTTTAAGAAAGTCAAGCTGAAGAATATAAATTAGAACTACTAGATAGGTTGTTTCTTTTTTTTTATTTTTGATCATTTTTTTTCGGTAAATTCTTGTTGCTCTTTTATTGCTTTGGTGTGTGTTTTCAATTTTGCAGAAAAAAATCAAATGAGAGCTCAAGCTAAATTTCAAAACTTCAAAGAACCAGTTTGGATCGATAGTACATTAAATTAGGTGTATTCTTTTCTATCTCTTATTGCATCCTTTACTTTTTTTTCCTCCATTGATACAATGTAGAATAAGTTGGAGGGTAGAAAAAAAATTTTATTAAAAAATTATCTTTTTAAATCATGTGTCAAGAAAAAGAATCTTGAGCAAGATAGACTAGGAAAAGTAATAAAAGTTAGAAGTATTTGCTAATGAATGTAGTGAGTTAAGGAGTAGATTAGTTGGTCAAACTATTACAGCCTACTTAGGTCATCTAAAGACTATTAGCACTTCTAATTACACATGTACACTAATAAGGCGAAGTAGGTGTTGATAATAAGGCCAACTGAGGATTCAATTATCACTAAAAATTAGTGGTTAATATATATTCCAATCAAAGAAGCTTAAATTTAAGGAAAGAACTACCTACAGAAATAAAAATGCAAGAGATAGAGTATATGTGGATTGCCTAAAGCTTAGTAACTGGATCTCTCCACCTATGTCAAGTGTGGAGGTTCACGTCAAACGATGGAGGAAAAGTCAGGATGCTCAGCACAAAAAAAAAGAGGCAGTGTGAAAGCTACCTTAAATCATGAGCTTAACTTGGGAGTGTATAAAAAATTAATCAAAATAGATGATAAGAGAAGATAATTTTATTCTTTAAGTTAACACCCAAATGCTTAGTTAGTCTTCACAAACACAAGTGCTATAAATTTTTAGATATACTCTAAGAAAGTTTTTGATTGTACCGACTATAAAATTTGCTTCTAAAACTTAATACTGAGTTAGTGGTGCTTCCTAAACTTTTTGAACTTTAAACCTAAATTTATCTTTATGATGGAGGATCTTATTGAAATATGGTATTAAATAAAGCATTGCTAAGGAACTAGCAATGACTAAGTTGGGAGGTATGATATGTATTATAAATATAATAATAAAAATATTAAATTATAAAATAAATTAATTTATTTTTAAAAATTTAATATTTTTATTGATCTTATGTAGTAAAGAAGAAGAGCTTAATTTTCTGGTTCAAACAAAATAAATTTCAAGCAAAATGAAGTTCAATTTGCCCCAAAATTAATTTTTTTAAAAAAATAAAAAATTATTTAAAGCTAGTCGTTCCAGACCAAATCGGTTCAGAAAACTGGCTCAGTCGGCCCGGCCCGATCGCTCGCTAAACCACCTGGCTCGCCTGACATCTACATGATGTCAGAATCATCACGGCTTACGATGGACCGCTATAGTAACCTAGCCAGGGGTGAAACAGGAATTCACACAGTGCGATGTGCTTTGATTGGTTGGCAATGCATGCAGTCTACAGCAGACCTGGCTTGCGCATGGTTTACACAACCCAAAGGCGTGATCCAACAGCTGCTAGTGCTGGGATTTGATCGAATGGTGGATATTAAGGCGCTGACGGATGGCATTCGTAGCTCCTAATAAAGATCCAATGGTGGATGGCATTTCCTAATTTTAACTAAAGCTATAGAAGACTCCTGTGCACTGGCAGACAGCCCAGATTCATAGATCAAAAAAGATCCAATGGTCAGAAATGATTTTGCTCAGATCTAGGAATTTTAACGTGGTTTTTCAAGGTTTTTGGAGCCATTGGATGCTGATCTTAAGGCCAGAATGATCCAAGCTTCTCTTTGACTGATTCCAGGAGTTTTAAACCTATTTCCAATGGAATTTCTATACAAAACCCTCCTCCATAGGTTGTTTAAAGCCTACTGCCAAGGGTTTGAGGACAAGGAGAACAGGGGCTCAACCTGGGAGAACAGAACAGAGAGAGGGGAGAGTTTTCTTTTTATTTTTCTTTCTTCTTTATTTTATTTCTTTTATTTCTTCCTTCTTTCTTGGTGGATCATCTTCCACAACTAGTACATCTACAGTAGCTCTCCTTCATCAAATTCTCCATGCTAAGAGCAATGAACGGCAAAATTCAGCAACAAGCAATTATTTGTTTTGGATTCTCATGCTTTTTATTTCATTTCTTTTATCATGAACTAAATTTTTTTTACTAAGGCTAAGGTGTAGCCACTCTTTTTTATGTAGTATTTAGTATGATTTGCTTTTAATTTTATATTTTGTTCATGAGGAGTATATAAATCCGTTCTTAATGCTTTTAGATTATTGGCCATCTTCTAATTGATTTGATGAACATAGCTGATACGGATCAAGTACGTCTATGTTATTGCTTCTTGATTTATATACCTTATATTTTGAATCGATTTGAGATTCATATGCATGCGAAAATTTTAGTATGCTTTGAATGCAGCATATTTTAATTAGAGAGTTTCACAAAACTTAAGACATCGATATTTATTTAAATTATATTTGGACCAAAGGATAGTTAATAAATATTGATAGTTTTGCTATGCCTGGACCAAAGGATAGTGAATATCCTAGAAAACTCCACCATCACATAAAATAAAATTAACCTAATAATCTGAATATTGTATTGACTAAGTTGGTGAACCGATTGCCTTAGTAACTATTGATCTTGAATTAAAACCTAATAATTATATCCTCTCTATCTTCTTATAATTTATTAATTATTTCTTTATTTTTTCTTTTTTTTTTTATTTTTTATAAATCGATTCTCTAAATAAAAATTAAGAAAGAGTTTTTTAGTATTTATTTTTCAATCCTCTAAGGATGATACTCTACCTACATACTTTATTACTTGATTGACTAGTGCACTTGCTATAGTGATAAATTAGCATGCTTCAGATCTTTCTAGCCATAATTAGTAGAGCATATGTCAGCTTCTCTAATTTTGTATATCTTATCTCAGCATCTCATAGGTTTGGCTGACATAATAGATCGATTATTGAACCTTGTTCGCATTAAGACAGTGCTTATGGCTACAGGAGAAAGTATAAGATATAGGTTCAATTCCTCTCTGGGCTCTGGTTTGCCTAGAAGTAGGGTAGAGTTGAGATAACTCTTCAATTTTTTAAAGGCCTGCTGACATTCCACGATCCATTAGAAATCCTTTAGATTTTTGAGGACCTAGAAGAATGGGAGGTAGCATTTCGCCGATTTGGAGACAAAGTGATTTAATGCTGCCACCTTTCCTGTGAGATGCTGAACTTTTTTTACTATCCTCGATGGGGTCATCTCCTGTATGGCCTGGATCTTTGCTGGATTTGCCTCAATCCCTCACTTTGATACTATGAATCCCAGGATTTTTTTTGAGATAACTCCTAATACATATTTGGTGGGGTTTAACTTCATCTTGTATTTTCAAAAGGTGGCAAAGATTTTCTCAAGATCTTCCGCATAAGTTCTTGCAGACCTACTTTTGACGAGTATATTATCTATATATACCTCCATATTGTAGCCAATCTGCTTCTTAAAGATCTTGTTTACAAGATATTGATAAGTCACGCCTGTGTTCTTTAAGCTAAAGGGCATCACTCTGGTCTAGGTTTGAGTTGGTCTGGACAGTATGGTCTTCATTTTCATCTCTTAAGGGGATCAAAATAAGGTCCTTGATTGGCTCTCCTCATTCTTTGTCTAGATCTTCCTGAGTGTCCAACCCTTTCATAAGGCAGGTCTCAGGCTGCTTGCCTCCTTGGAGTATGATGGTGTAGCATTGCCATGCCAAAGCTTGATCACCTCGTAATTCTTCAATTCTGCACGTCATCGAAAACTTCACTTTTAAATAGTATGTAGAGACTACTGCTCAAAGCACATTAAGTCAGAGTCTTCCAAGGATGGCATTATAAGCAGAGGGTGCTCAGACTACTAGAAAATCCACATGAGCCAAGAATTGTAGAGGGGGTCGACCGGCTATCACTGGCAAGGTGATCACTCCTTTAATAGGTACAGGGTCTTAAGAAAATCTTAGGAGTGGGGAGTTTAGTGGTCCTAAGTGATTCTCAGGTATTTTTATTCTCACAAAAGTATCATAAAATAACACATCTATAGAGTTTTCATTATCAACTAGAATCTTACATACATCATAATTTATAATATTTAAAGAGACTACAACTGCATCATTATGCGGAAACTAAACTCCTTCAGTATCTTGATTAGTGAAAGCGATCGGTTCTTTAGTTCATTATCTTTTAGTGAACTCTCCTGATCCATTGGCTCCGCTACTCTAACGCCCCATAGCTATTGTGTTTATTATCCCCACCGGGGGTTGGTTCTTCAAAGATTCTTCTAGTTAAGGCAGCTCGGGCTATCGATGCTCCCTCAGTCGTTCTTCATATCTCTCTTGACAATGGCGAATAAATCGATTCATCCATCCACACCGAATCAGCTTCTTGATTTCATCTTGGAGCTAGATGCACTTCTCCATATCATGGCCGTGGTTATGACGATACAAGCTAAACTTGTTGGGGTTGCATCGGTTTGGAGGAGTCTTCATCCTTTCCAACCTCAGCAACTATTCTCTGATTTGCATTAGAACTTGAGTCATCGGGGCATTTAGTGGAGCATACCTATTAAACCTTCTCGAGGAGGGGACTTCACCACATTCTCCCATTTAGGCTTCGAGGTCAGCAATTTTGAGGAGGGTTTCTTGATCTTCGGCATTGAGGTAGAGTTCTGGAATGCCAAGGTTCTTCTTTTCGACCCCTTTGCTCTGAGGAGCCCTGCTAGATTCTCCCTCTTTTTATTCTCTGCATTGTAGAGCTTGAAGGCTTCCTCAATGCGTGCGTATCTATCCATCTGGGTCAACATGTTGGCAAAATCCTGGGGATACTTCTTCTTCAACAAGAAGCGGAGATTGTTCTTTTGAAGACCATACTTCAGAGCGATCATTGCTATAGATTGGTCCAAGTTATGAAACTCGAGGGTAGTCGCATTGAAATGACTGACATAATCTCGTATGGACTCTCTTTTCCTTTGTTTGATATTTATAAGAAAGTTCAATCCCTTCTGCTACCTTCAACTACTTGCAAAGTGGACCGTAAATTCTTAGTCGAGCTGCTTGAAGGAATGAATGGTACCTGGCTTCAGACTTGAGTATCATTACCAAGCCGAACCTTTTAGGGTTGACGGGAAGGCCCTGCACAAAATCACATCTAGCGCTCCATGAATAAGCACTGCAGAGTTGAAGGATGCCATATGGTCAATGGGGTTGGTTGTCCCATCATAGCTTTCCAACTATGGAAGCTTGAAATGAGTAGGCAGTGGCTGTTGCATGATTTGGGTGCTAAATGGTGGGTTAGAATGAAATCCATCATTCTATGCCAGTTGCTAGTTGAATAGTGCATTGATTCACTAGTTCATTTCTTGCAACCTTCTATCTACTAGTAAGTCTCTGACAGTATAGGCTTCAGAGCATAGTGAAAGTGCTCATCCAAGGGTGGAACCTTGCCCAAATTATGGGCTTGGCGAGTGCTGCCTTCTTTCCTTTGGACTTCTGTGTCAGCTATGGTGGGTTTATCTTCTCTGCATGGGGCTTTGCCGAGGAGCCGGTGGCTGTTCTAGTTGGAAAACTTCTTGTGGTGCCAGAGAGGTTGTTGCATTGTTTGTACTACCTTTGTTAAGTCTTGCACCTACTGGACCAGCAGATCAAACTAAGCGACACTGATAGCCGCTGCTTGTGGTGGCAGAGGCATGACCTCCAGATGTTGCTGATGGTTCAATAGATTCTCCACTAACTGGGAGGTGGTGCTGTTGAAATGCTAGGAGGATGTTCTCCTAGGTGGCATCGTTGTTTGATCACGTGCTTCTTTTAGAAGGCAAGGGTTGCAGAACACTCAAACCCTTTTTCTAGCATCAATTTTGTTGCTACAGAATCTCGACTCTCACCAAAGTAGGCTGGAGTTGGCTTTGCTAGATGTCCCAATAGCAAGACCTACAAATTAAGTTCTAATCGGAGGTTGCTCCGGTAGAGACCCTCCGATGCTTAAGACAAAAATTTGGCAATAAAAATGGAGTGCATGAACTTAAAAAAATATCGTACCTAAGGGTCCTATTGAGACCTTTATTTATAGTTAGAGATTAGAGCTGCTCATAGGGAGAAATTGTTGAAATTGGGCGTGATGTGCAACATTCATGGCCAATATCCATGGGATTGGATAGTCGTGATTGCCTTATCTGAACCATGGCTAGCTGGAGATAGCTGCTGCTTGAAAGAGGATTTGAAATTGGCCAAAACTACCAATTTGAATGATTAGCCGAGGTAGGGTCGGAGCTCGTCTAAGAATGAGTTAGAGTAGGAAATTGACTCTTCAACTTATGATGGGTGGCTAGAACCGAAGACAGGTTAGTTAGAACCATGTATCATTAGAAAATAGTGACTTGGGGGCTTATTCTGGGTGAAAGAAGTTGATGATGGATTGGCGGATTTCGAGATGAGGTCGATGACATCATGTTGGTGACCGATGAAGTGGGTCGATAACCAGAAGGGGTCGGTGTGTAAAAAACGATGGGGAGGTCAAGATAGAGATATTGGCATGCTACAACCTAGAACGATGATCACCATTCAGGTAGGCTGAGGATGGGTTGGCTACTACTGATGAAGGTTCGGAATTTGGAGAAATGACTGCTAATTCTTTGATCATAATTTTTAGGTCTTATGGTCTTCGGTAGAGACTGATTTACCCCCAACAAGTATTATACTCCCTTTAGCTACAAAATTATTAACCCCAAGGATTGATTTTGATGAGTAACAAAATATTTGAGTATATATTTGGACTAATAAATTTGTTGAGATCATGTTTCAGGATGCATTTTAGAGTATCAAATGAAACATCCCTAAAAAATATTTTTGAAAGTTGATAAAAAAAAAGTTAAGACTTTTGAGGCATGAATCGCACTTAAAACAAGGTCTAAAAGAGATATCTTAAAACCAAAATTAAAGAAAAAAATCAATTGATCGAAGTAAAAGTTTTCAACATAAACAAACCTCGATTCGACCCCTTATTCAACCCTTAATTCAATTAGAGCTGAAACGACACAAAAAAAAGACTAGCATGCGAGAGTTTCAGCTGGCACGATCTCGAGTAGAGGATTAAGTCAACTTAAGTTTCTCGAATCGAGGTTGTAGGAAAATACAGAAAATGAAACTTTTGGAACATAGTTTGGCAAGGCCCCGAGCAGAGCGACGAGTCAACTCGAGCTTCAGCTCGAGCTCCTCAAGTCGAAGTCTTAGAAAAAATATAGAGAATATGATTTTCAAGATAAATTACAGAATGATCTCGAGCTGAGGGTCGAGTCGACTCGAGCTCCAACAGCTAGTTTCTGTGAAAATTTTAAAAGTGTGCAAATTGATTCTAAATGGCTCTTTTCAATCCTCTAATGGTAAAAAATATCTCTCCAGCCTACCAAACATTGAAAATAAGCTACAAAACACCTGGAGGAAGTGATATGACTAATCAATCATTGAGAGCAATCATAAGTGAAGAGAAAAGAGCCAAATAGCATTAAAAAGAGAGCATTCCACTCATCTCCAGAAAACATTAAAATAAGAGATTCCATTCAAAAGCTCAAAAGCCTTCAACAAAGAAGATTCCAAAAAAAGCTTCATCAACCTACTTGCTCATCAAGGAGCTTTGTGTTCATTTTTATTATTCAACTTTTATACTTTTTGTAACTTAGCTTCAATAGAATTTTGAAGCTAAGGAGAAGGCCTATCTAACCCTAAGAATTAGATTGTAAGTTAAGGATTGGCTTAGGATTTGGTTATGGTTGGTGATCCGATATAAAACTAATTAGATTTTGGATAGTGAGCCTTGAAAAACTATTCGATTGTAATCTTAAAAAGATTATAGTAAAATTTTTAGGTGGATCTTGGAAAGTGGACGTAGGTACAAGGGGCACTGAACCACTATAAATTTTTTCATGTTTATGATTATCTTAATTTTTTTTTCATTGCATTTACATTTTTACATACTTACATTACATTTCAGCACACCTCAATGTATCACTAGTTTTCAAAAATAGTACATAACTTATTTAAATTTTAAAAAATCCAATTCACCCACTCCTCTTAGATTGTCTTTCTGGATAACAGGTGGTATTAGAGCTTTGGTACTCACTTTATTTGATTTAATAATCAAGAGTTGAGATCAAATGGCAAGCCAACTAAGTGCATCCCTTGCTGAAGGACAATCGACCAACCATTCATCGTTATTCAATGGAACAAATTATACTTATTGAAAAGCACGCATGCACATTTATATTCAAGCACTTGATTATCAACTTTGGAGAGTGATAATTAAAGGCCCATACACTCCCACAATTAAAGTTGAGGGTAATAAAATTTTTAAATCTGAAGAGGATTGGGATGAGCATGACATAAAAATGATAAAATTAAATGCTAAGACCATGAATGTCCTATATTGTGCACTAGATCCTAATAAATTTAATAGAATTTCTACATCTTCTTCAGCTAAGAAGATTTGGCATAGATTAGAGGTTACCTATGAGGATACTAATTATTGGGGATAAACCCCGCTCCCGTCGAAGTCTAGTTCGATGCTCAGCCTAATGCAACCAATAGCCGCAAAAGAGCTTCAGCAGATGGGCTTTAGCCGAACCCCCAGCGGCCAAGCTTCTTCTAACATGTTCAGCCGGCCGAACTACTTAGCGATCGAGCTTCTTCTAATCTGTTCAGTCGGTCGAACTACTTAGTGGTCGAGCTTCTTGTAAACCTGTTTAGTCGGCCGAACTACTTAGCAATCGAGCTCTTTCGGACTTCCTAGCCATCGAGCTCCTTCAGACTCCCTAGCAGTCGGGCTCTAGCCGAACTCAACCGTCGAGCTTCAGTCAGACTCCCATAAGAGCCGAACTCTCTCCGCGTCGTTACAGCCAGACACCTGTGGGAGCCGAACTCCTTCCAAGCTTCCTCTCCAGTAGTCTGAACTCCTCCAAAATGGGCACACAATGAAGGCCTTCAACCCTTCATTCGATTGGCTCTACAGCCATCACCATCAGTCCACCGTAAGCGATAGCGATCCACTATCAGACGACGATGGCTGTCACCGTCAACCCATCGCAAATGGCACCTCTCCGAGAGATTGACTCCATCGAACCTCGAGCGGCCCGCCAGCACGCGGCTGCAGCTGTCACCATCAAGCTCCGCTATAAAAGGGACCCTCCAGATACGCTAATCTTGGAACTCTGATCTCTAAGCTCTCCTCCTCTTCTCCAAGCTTCGAAACTCATTTTAAGTACTCCATTCTTGTTGGCCAAAGCTGACTTGATCGTCAGAGGGTCTTGTCGGAGTCGTCCCCCCATCGACTCCGGATGGAACTTTATTTTGCAGGTACCTGACGGTGACCTCATCGGCCTCCACTCCAGCGGACTCTGGCGATGATCAATTTTTGCGTCAATAGATTGGCGCTAGAAGGAGGACTCAAACCTCCAAGGTTTTCTTATTCTTAAAGGAGTGCTCGACGATGATTTCTCTCTCTTCGGGGATCCGTTCTTGCTCACTAGAGTTCTTTCCCGAAGAGAAAATGCCATGAGAGCTCCGACTCGACGATCGGCAGCCTGCACGCTAGATTCATCTATTCTTGTTTCAGCCCTGACAGCCTAGGTTCCACACGAAGCCATCGTAGACATGGAGCAGTTCAACCTGTTGGTCGGGCCCATGGCCCCATCGAGATGATGCTAGCTATGCGACAACCTTCGGCGGAAACTTTGCCAGCAAACCCGCCATGAGGATGCGAGGAACCAACCTTAAGGAAAAGCATTTGGACATACCAATCGTCCTTAGGAAGGAGAAACAGAGAGCAGAAGTTCTCCCATAGAAGGTTTTACAAGGAGGTCGGAACGAAGTTCGGCGGAAGCAAAGCCGAACTCCGCCTCGAAGCTCATTGCTCAAGTCAGGCCAAACTCCCCCCATCTCGAGTATGTCATCAACGAAACTCCCTACAAAAAATTCACAGGAGGCAGAGCGAAGTTCGGCAGCTCAAGCAAAGCCGAGCTCCCCCTCAAGCTCGTTGTCAAGGAAGTTCGGAGAAAAGAAGCAGAAAGTTCAGCGCAAGCGAGGGCGGAACGAAGTTCTCCCATGGAATGAGGTTCGGCGTAAGTGAGGCCGAACTCCCCCTCAAACCTCATCGTCGGAATGAAGTTTGGTGCAAGCAACTCCTGTTCGAGTATGTCACCAAGGAAGACCCCTACAAACATTTCACAAGAGGTGAAATGAAGTTTGGGCAAGCTAAGCCGGGCTCCACCTCAAGCCCGTTGTCAAGAAAGTCCGGACAAAAGAAGCATATAAGTCCTCCCGCGGAAGCTTTCATGGGAAAGCAGAATGAAGTTCGGTGCAAGCGAGGGCGGAATGAAGTTCTCCCGTAGAATGAAGTTCGATGCGAGTGAGGCCGAACTCCACCTCAAACCTCATCCTTGGAATGAAGTTCGGTGCGAGTGAGGCCAAACTTCTGCTCGGGTATGTCACCGAGGAAGCCCCCCACAAAGATTTCATAGGAGGTGAGATGAAGTTCGGCCGCACTCACGACCGCCCTAGGGAAAGCAAGGACTCCCTCTCGAGTATGACTCCAAGGAATCTCGAACAAAGGAGCATGAAGTTCTCCCACAGATTTCCCAAAGGGATGGAATGAAGTTCGATCGTGCTCACGGACTCCCTCCGAAAGCAGGCGGGCCCGAACTTCTCGAGCTCGCCACCGAGGAAACCCCGATAGAGGGGCGCAAAGAAGCCCTCCTCCTGGAAGGTTCCGCGACTACACCCCCCTCAACGCTCCTCGAACTCAGATTCTCACCGAAGTTAAGAACCAGCTGTCAAGACCAGAAGGGTTACAGTCTCCCCCAAACAAGCACGATCGAAATAAATACTGCCTCTACCATCACAACCACGGCCACGACACCGAGGAATGCATCCAGCTTCGAGATGAAATTGAGGAGCTCATCAGAAATGGATGGCTGGGTAAATTTCTCTAGCACCAGCCTGAACAAGGAAAAGATCGACCAAGAATGTTGCCATAGCTAGAGATGACAAGAAGCTTGGCACTGCCACAGTCAGAGATGACAAGGAGGTCGGCCACCTCACGGCATCATCCACATTACCCCTGGGAGGAGCTTGGTACATCGGTGATTCATCATCTTCCAGTGACAAAAGCTTGCTCCAAATTGAGAAGGCCAGCATGAAATAGAGGAGGTCGTCCGACCCGGGACTTACTGCCGAAGAAACGCGGAGGAACAACGCTACCACGACCCTGAAATACAGAATTTGGGGATGCGCTGCTAGTAACTTCTTTTCAATAAAATTCTTTCCTTTCGATAATATTATTTCTGGATGCAAAAACTGTGCGATGATACGAAAGAAGCAGTCAATAATTGCTGCGTTAGGAATAGAAGGAAAATCTCGTCCTAACGTGAGCAACAATCTCGGTTAGAGATAAGATCTCTCTCAAGCGAAGGCCTCATTCACAAAGAATGAGATGGGGGGAGAGGCCCTGACAGCGATCCTTATGTGCCCCCACAGTCCGTTAGGAACAGGAGAAGAATCTCGTCTTAACGCGAGCAACAACCTCGGTCAGAGATAAGATCTCTCTCGAGCGATCGAGTCAACCTCGGCTAGAGATAAGATCTCTCTCGAGACCGAGCCTCGGTTAGGAACAGGAGGAGAACCTCGTCCTAACACGAGCAACAACCTCGGCTAGAGATAAGATCTCTTCCGAGTGACCGTATCAACCTCGGCTAGAAATAAGATCTCTTCTGAGTGAAGACCTCGTTCACAAAGGACGAGATGGGAGGAGAGGCCCTGACAGCGGTACTTATGTGCCCCCACAGTCCGTTAGAAATAGAAGGAGAACCTCGTCCTAACGCGAGCAAAGTCAAAATTCGAGCTCCAAAGTCTAACAGGAGATAGAATCTCCATCAACCTCAACTGCAGGAGATAAGATCTCTTCCGAGGTAATCCCGAGCGCTAGAGATAAGATCTCCCTTGAGCGACCGTGTCAACCTTGGCTGGAGAGTTTCAACTTTAACCTCGGCTAGAGATAAGATCTCTCTCGAGCGACCGTGTCAACCTCGGCTGGAGAGCTTCAACTTCAATCTCGACCGGAGATAAGATCTCTCCCGAATCGAGTCAACCTCGACTAGAGATAAGATCTCTTGAGCGACCGAGTCAAGCGACCGCTGACAACCTCGGCTAGAGATAAAATCTCTTCCGAGCGACGTGGAAATCTCTACTAGAGATAAGATCTCTTCTGAGCGACCGAGTCAATCTCGGTAGAGATAGATCTCTTTCGAATGATCGAGTCAATCTCGACTAGAGATAAGATCTCTTTCGAGCAACCGAGTCAACCTCGGTTAGGAACAGGAGGAGAATCTCATCCTAATCGAGCAACAACCTCGGCTAGAGATAAGATCTCTCCCGAGCGACCGCTGACAATCTCGATTAGAGATAAGATCTCTCCTGAGCAATCGAGTCAACCTTGGCTAGAGATAAGATCTCTTCCGAGCGATCGAGTCAACCTCGGTTAGGAACAAGAGGAGAATCTCATCCTAACGCGAGCAACAACCTCGACTAGAGATAAGATCTCTCCCGAGTGAAGGCCTCATTCATAAAGGACGAGATGGGGGGAAAGGCCCAGCGGCCCTTATGTGCCCCCACTGCCCGTTAGGAATAGGAGGAGAACCTCGTCCTAATGCGAGCAACGATCTCGGCTAGAGATAGGATCTCTTCCGAGCGACCGTGTCAACCTCGGTTGGAGAGCTTCAACTTTCACTTCGGCCAGAGATAAGATCGAAGACAACCTCGTCCTGAGATCAGATCTCCCCCGAGCGCCTGCATCGACCTTGGCTGTATGAGACAATGTCGCCCCGAGGAGCGCAACCTCCGACTTCGATCGCAGCGGATGAAGCCTCCCTCAACCTTGGTTAGAGATGGGATCTTCACCGAGCTTCAACTTCGATATCAACTTTAGCTGGAGATGAGATCTCCCCCGAGCTTCGACCTGGACCAGCACGAGGCTCAGAGAAAGACTTCGGCAGTCGCCTTTCCTGCACTCTCTTCCTTTGATTTTCGAACTCGAGAGTGGGGGGGCTAGTGTTGGAGATAAACCCCGCTCCCATCGAAGTCTAGTTTGATGCTCAGCCTAATGAAACCAGTAGCCGCAGAAGAGCTTCAGCAGATAGGTTTTAGTCGAACCTCCAGTGGTCGAGCTTCTTCTAATCCATTCAGTCAGCCGAACTACTTAGCGGCCGAGCTTCTTCTAAACCCGTTCAGCCGACCAAACTACTTAGCGGCCGAGCTCCTTCGGACTCCCTAGCCGTCGAGCTCCTTCAGACTCCCCAGCAGTCGGGCTCTAGCCAAACTCAATCGTCGAGCTTCAGTCAGACTCCCGCAAGAGCCAAACTCTCTCCGCGTCGTTACAGCCAGACGCCTGTGGGAGCCAAACTCCTTTCAAGCTTCCTCTTCAGGAGTCCGAACTCCTCCAAAATGGACACATGATGAAGGCCTTCAATCCTTCATTCGACTGGCTCTAGAGCCATCACCATCAGTCCACCGCAAGCGATAGCGACCCGCTATCAAACGGCGATGGCTGTCACCATCAATCCATCGTAGATGGCATCTCTCCGAGAGACTGACTCCACCGAACCTCGAGCGGCCTACCAGCACATGGCTGCAGCTGTCACCATCAAGCTCTGCTTTAAAAGGGATCCTACAGATATGCTAATCTTGGAACTCTGATCTCTAAGCTCTCCTCGTCTTCTCCAAGCTCCGAAACTTATTTTGAGCACTCCATTCTTGTTGGCCAAAGCTGACTTGATCGTCGGAGGGTCCTGCTAAAGCCACCCCCCCACTGGCTCCAGACGGAACTTTGTTTTGTAGATCCCCGACGACGACCTCATCGGCCTCCACTCCAGCGGACTCCGACGACGATCAGTTTCTACGTCAACACTAATCAAGTAAAGGAGTCTAAAATAAATATGCTTATGTACAAATATGAATTATTTAAAATAAAAACTAATGAATTAATTTTTAAAATATTTATTAAATTTATCAATATTATCAATGATTTACAAAGCTTAGGTAAATTTTATACTAACAGTAAGCTTGTTCACAAAATTCTTAGGTCACTTTCAAAGGCTTGGAAAGCGAAAGTTATTGCTATTCAAGAAGCCAAGGACCTCAACAAGCTACCAATGGAAGAGCTTCTTGGGTCTCTAATGACTCATGAATTAAACATGAGGCAAAATATGAAGAAAGAATCAAGAAAAAGAAGACCATAGCTCTTAAGACAACTACCTTCAAGGATAATGAAAGTAAAGAATCCGATGAAGAGGTGGAAGAAGAAGACTTGGCCTTGATTACAAGAAAGTTCAAAAGGTTTATGAGAAAGAAGAAACAAGGATTCAAGAAGAGAACTTTAAGGGTGAGCCAAGCAAGGAAAAGGAGAAAGAGAAAGAGAAGAAGCTGCCAATTTACTTCGGGTGCAGAAAATTGGGCCATTTTAGAATAGACTGTCCTCTTCTCAAGAAACCATCCAAAAAGTTCAAGAAGAAGACAATGATGGCCACTTGGAGTGATAGTGAGGACTCTAGCTCTTAGGAAGAATCATAAAAAGTGGCTAGCCTTTGCTTAATGGCACATCATAAGGAGGTAAATGCTAAAATCCTTTAGATTTTATATTTGATGATTTACAAGATGCTTTCACTGAACTTATAACTGAATTTAGAAAAATTATCTTAAAAAATAGAGATTGAAGAAGCAAAATTCTGAACTTTTTCATGAAAAAAATTAATTTCTAAATAACTGAATTTGCTAGCTTATGAAAATCAAAAATTAATTGATGAATTAGCAAAACTCAAATCATTTATAGAGAGATTTACATATAGTTTTAAAAAATTAAATATATTATTAAATAAGTAAAGAGCTATTTTTAACAAGACAGGATTATGATTCAAATCTCATAAGAAGCAAAAATTATTAAAAAATCTATTTTTTAAAGCTTTAATAAGTACTACCTCAAACCTTTCATGTTATTATTGTGATAAAATTGGTCATAAATTTTATGCATGTGATTTTAGAAAATTGAATAAGAAAATGATTAAAATGGTTTGCATTCCAAAAGGAACCATGAGTACTAACCCCAAAGGATCCAAGATAACTTGGGTAGCTAAAAGTTCAACTTGACTTTTTTGTGTAGGAGTATCTTGTAGCCCAAGAGAAGAAAAAATTTTGGTATCTTAATAGTGGCTATTCAAGATACATGACGAGTGACAAATCTCAATTTGTCACTCTTGAGCCTAAAGATGGAGGAGTGGTTACATTTGGAGATAATGAAAATGGGTGCATCATTGGCATCGGTAACATTCGTATCACTCCTACATCTATCCAAAATGTATTGTTAGTTGATGAATTGAAATATAATCTGCTTAGTATTAGTCAATTCTATGATAAAGAATTTAAAGTCACATTTAAATATTTATTATATATTGTTTCTAGTCCCAATGACAATAGTATCATGTTCATAGGATAGATACAACAATGCATACATGGTGGATCTCGATGATCTATATATGAAAGATGGTCAATGTCTTGTAGCAATGGATGCCAAAGTTAATGAAACTAGTTGCTTATGGCATCGTAGATTAGGTCATATTAGTATGGATTTACTTTCAACATTAATTAAGAAAGATCTTGTAAGAAGATTACCAAAATTAAATTTTGAAAAGAATCAAATTTGTGATGCATGTCAATTTAAAAAACAAACTAGGAACTCTTTCAAACCAAAAGGCATGATTTCAACCTCTAGGCCTTTAGAATTGCTACACATGAATTTATTTGGATCCATAAGGACCACTAGTTTAGGAGGCAAGAAGTATGGTCTTGTAATTATAGATGACTTTTCAAGATTCATTTGGATGATATTTTTAGCACAAAAGAATGAAGCCTTCAATGCATTTTTTTAAATTTTATCAAAAGATTTTAAGTGAAAAGAACACATCAATTGTATGCATATGTAGTGATCATGACACCGAATTCAAAAATTAGCACTTTAAAAACTTTTATAATGAAAAAAGAATTGATCATAATTTTTCTACACTTAGAATTTTGCAACAAAATGAAGTAGTAAAAAGAAAAAATCGCATATTAGAAGAAACGGCATGAACTATGTTGTGTGAAAATAATTTACCCAGATATTTTTGGACTGAGGCAATAAATACTCTATGCTATACATTAAATCGTATTTTATAAGGCCTATTTTAAAGAAAACTCTATATGAGCTTTGGAAAGATAGAAAATCAAATATCAACTATTTTCATATTTTTGGTTGCAAGTATTCATACTAAATAATGAAAAAGATCACTTAAAAAAATTTGATGCCAAGTCGGATGAAGGTATCTTCTTGAGATACTCCTCATCAAGTAAGGCATATAGAGTCTTCAACAAGAAAACTCTCATTGTTGAAGAATCAATCCATATTATTTTTGATGAATATAATGACAAGTCTTCTAGAAAAGAAGATGCTTTAGATGAGGATGTAGGTGATCTTTATGACAAGATGGATAATCTCATACTAAAAGATGCTCCCACTCAAAATGATGAAGAGGAAGAGAAGAATAAAGAGACCACTCCAAGCCCAAGAGAAGAATTGCCAAAAGAGTGGAGGTATGCACATGGACATCCTAAAAATTTAATCATTGGTGATCCATCACAAGGAATAAGAACCTGATCTTATCTTAGAAATATTAATAACTATTTAGCTTTTGTTTCACAAATTGAACCTAAATCAATAGAAGAAGCTGAAAATGATCCATGTTGGATTAATGCCATGCAAGAAGAATTAAATCAATTTGAAAGAAATAAAATTTGGACCTTAGTTGATTGACCAAATGACTATCCAATAATTAAAACTAAATAGATATATTAAAATAAATTGGATGAACATGGCACCATTATTAGGAACAAAGCTAGATTAGTGGCAAAAGGATACAATCAGGAAGAAGACAGTGATTTTGATGAAACTTTTATCCCAATAGCTAGATTAGAAGCAATTAGACTATTGCTTGCATTTGCATGTTTCATGAATTTTAAATTATATCAAATGAATGTAAAAAGTATATTTCTTAATGATTATATAGCCGAGGAAGTATATGTTGAATAACCACCTAGATTTGAAAATCATGCATTTCTAAATCATGTGTTCAAATTATATAAGGCCTTATATGGACTAAAACAAGCTCCACATGCATGGTATAAAAGATTAAGCAAATTTTTACTAGAAATGAATTCACTAGAGGAAATGTTGATAAAACTTTATTTCTAAAAAGAAAAGATGAAAACCTATTGATTAAACAAATTTATGTAAATGATATCATCTTTGGTGCCACTAATGAATTTCTTTGTCAAGAATTTGCCAAGCTTATGTAGGGTGAGTTCGAGATGACCATGATGGAAGAGTTAAATTTTTTTTTTGGACTCCAAATCAAACAAAATAAAGAAGGAATCTCCATCAACTAAATGAAGTATACAAGGAAGATACTTAAAAAGTTTAAGATGAAGTCTTTAAGACCAATTGGCATACCAATGAATACGTCCTATAAACTTGATAGAGATGAAAAGGATAAGAAAGTAGATATGAAATTATATAGAGGTATGATAGGCTCACTTCTTTATCTTACTGCAAGTAGACCAAATATAGTATTTAGTGTTTGTATGTATGCTAGGTATTAATCAGATCCTAAAGAATTACATTTGCTTGCTATTAAAAGAATTTTTAGATACTTATCTGGAACACTTAATGTAGGATTATGGTATGATAGGTCATCTCAATTTGAATTAATTAGATATTTTGATGCTGATTTTGCTGGTTATAAACTTGATAGAAAAAGCACTAGCGGCACATGTCAATTCATAAGAGTTAATTTAATTTCATGATTTAGTAAAAAATAAAACTCAGTAACACTATCTACGGTCGAGGTCGAATATATTGCTGCTAAGAGTTGTTATGCTTAAATCCTATAGATCAAACAACAACTTGAAGATTTTAGATTCAAACTTAATAAGATATCTATAAGATGTGATAATACAAATGGAATCAACTTAACCAAAAATCTAATTCAATATTCAAGATCTAAACACATTGAAATAAGATATTATTTCATAAGAGATCATGTACAAAATAATGATGTGGCACTTGAATTTGTATGTACTAACAAATAATTAGCTGATATATTCACAAAATCTCTTAATGAAGAAAGATTCAACATTATTAGAAGAGAATTAGGGCTTTGCTATCAACCATAATAAAATTTATTTTTTTAATCAAAGTAAGCCAAATTAAATTCAAAGAATCAATTTTGAATACATAATCAATGAGAAATATTAAGAAAAATATCTAAATATTATTTGAATGCCAAATTTTTACTAAAACTTTAAAAGTTTCAGAATCATTGCTCGAGTCAACTCGAGCAAACTCATTGAAAATCATGAGTCGACTCAAGGGTCGGGGCCACAAGCTATTAAAATTGACCCATGACTATTTGTGATGCCTTAGAACTCTTTTGTTTGGGCAAGTAGAGGGTCTCTCATCCCCTAGATCTCCCTCAAACAATTTCTAGTCACATCCTTACCCTCCATCTCCCTAGATTCAAAGATTAAATGGTGGATTCAAATCAAAATGGTGTAGAAAAAGGGTGTTATGTGGAAAATCTATTTAATTCGAGGTGCCGAGGAATGGGAGAGAAGAGGAAAGCCCGAATGAAATGGGCGACGTCCTGACCTTCTGAAGCTTCTCAGCCTTTCGAGGAATCCGTTCAAGAAGAACCCCAACCAAACCAAAGTATACTAGGATCACCTCCTCCACCACCCTCTCCTATAGGTGGAATGGCTACAAAGGTTATAGCAATGAGCAGAAGGGTTGATTTTGGATTTTTTGAGGAATATAATTTTTTTATTGGATCTTGGATTAATAGAATGGGGTGGAAAGACTTTTGCCAAATGAATATTCCCATGTACCCTAAGTTAGTTAGGAAATTTTATAAAAATCTTAAGAGAGAATCTTTTAGGATTGTATTTACTGTGAAAGGAGTCCAAGTAGAAGTTTCAGAAGATAGCTTGGCTCAAATCTTTGGAGTTACTAGAGAAGATTTTGTACCTGACAAATTATCCAACAAGAAGGCTGGATTAAGGCTGATTGTGGGTAGGAATGATATTATAGGAGATGTCCTAGCACCCACTTTGTCTGTAGAGATGAGAGTATTGCTTCACGTTATCGGTGGGATCTTTGTTCCAAAGCTAGGAAGACATGATTTTATCTCAGAAAGGGAATTATGCATGATGTATGTTATGCTTCAGGGCATTCAGATAAATCTGCCTAGCATTATGATGCATTAGATTAGAGAGGCAACTTCTAGGAATAAAGTATGTTTGCTTTATGGTATGGCTCTGACATGAGTATTTGAGACAGCTGGAGTATCTTTAGAGAATGAAGGTTGCAAGAGATTATCCCATTTTGATGTGTATGATATAAGAGCCCTGACTAGAATGCAATATCATATAGAAGCTGGGAGATGGGTGAAGAATATTTCTGGATAGGAGAGGAGAGGACCAAGAGTAGAGGAACTAGGAGAGCCCTCCACTCCTACAGCACCTAGAGCGGCAGCTGACCCTAGTACTCTTATGACTTTACAAGCTCCACCCATAGATAGTTTCTCTCAGCCACCACCTACTGACTTTACATCTATGGAGAGATTGGTAGATATGATTTCTAGCAAAGTTAGTAGAGATATTTAGGACTTATCTGAAAGGGTAGAGAGTATGCAGACTGAGATGAGATCTATTTCTCAGAGGCTCACTATCCTAGAGTAGAGCGAGCAAACACATGACATGCCCACTGACCATTCTAGTATTGTTGAGGAGATTACTTGACTCAGAGAAAGGGTTGAGTCAGGTGGGACTGAGATGATGGAAGCTATCAATGGACTGGGTCAAGCATAGTAGCAGGGCATCATTTCAGTACTTGAAGCTATGGATAGTTTGATTGAAAAGATAGAGAGGCTTGCTCTAAGTGCGATACCAGTAGTAGCAGCAGATGCAGCCGCCAGGATAGTTGTGCCATGTCCACCACCTCCTCCATATATGTCTCCTATGCAGACTCAGATATCCACTGATGAGAGTAGACCACCATTCAAAGTCTACACTTGTGTGGGGCCTACCCCTTCATAGGTGGCTGGATCATTAGCTAGGACTAGGAGCAGGAAAGCTAGGCCATCCACATCCAGAGCTTCATTTTCTCAGACATTAAAAATCCCTTCAGATGATGAGTAGCATCATGGGGAGCTGACTGTTGTCCTAAGACTTATGTATTAGGAATATATGTTTGTATTTGACTCTATGCTAGGTGCTTTTTGGACACTTATACAAGTGATGGCTTAACTTAGTCTTGTTTTGAACTTGGTGTCTCATTATATGTTGGTGTATTAAGATAGAACATACTTATTTTATAAATGCAATAAAAAACATATTTATATGACTACTTACTTTTTCACTATCTCAATCTTTTGATATGATCTCGTGCAATGATTGTTTTTATCTTATCTTTTTGACTGATGACAAAAAGGAAGAGTAAAATATAAATATATGAGCTAAAATGTATGCATGATCATATATTTATTGTTGGCTTTGTCATTCTTCATGTTGAATAAGATTCAAATCTTTAAGCATTTATGATCAATCTTATTTTTTGAGATTTTGAGCATAATTATGAAGAAAATAGTGCAGAATTTGCTATGCTACTTTCAAAAAATATTTCAAAAATAGTAATGATGTAATAAAAAATAATTAATCTAATTAATTATCTATTGATCATATTAAATTATTTAATTCTATACATTAGGATCTAAACATAATATGCATGCATACATCAATAGATCTGAAAATAAAACTATGTAATAAACTATTTATTATATCTACGTGTTCAGAACATAATACCTTTTCAAGGATAGTCGATCACCATAATCTGAGTCCATTGAATAATACTGTGGTATCATATCACAGTCGCACACATGTCCATCCTCTACGGTTAGTCCATATGGAGCTCCTGGTTCCGATCAGTCCCATTGGAGTGCTAGCTCCTCACTAGGGCCTTCGATGGCTGATCACGATCGATTCGATCGATCGTATACTTTCTAATTTTTTAGATATTTTAAAAAATTAAAATATAAATATTGGAGGATGATGAAAATGTGTTTCAAATTTGGTGGCGATCCAATGCTCACGGCACTCGATCTCTCCACCTGAACCTAGATTCCCAAATCTAGGATTTTACTCGATCCAGAAACCCTGACACACTAAAAATCCTATCATGCCCTCTCTGTGTGGAGTTTTTCTATGAAATAAGTTTTTTTGGAAAGATAACTTTTAGATCTATAATCTCTATTTAGATTATATCTAAAAATAGAATATTCTTAAAGGTAAAAATCATAAGAGAAGAGAGGCATAAGGAAAAAGAAAAGTGCTGCAGGATCCTGTTCACCTTCACTCCAAGATTTTTTTCATCCAGAATTGATGCCCAAACACTCTAAAACTTTTACCACATAATGCTACCCCTTTTTCTACATGCACAAAAATTCTCATAATTTATTGACGTGAATACCATAGAAAAACTGCATGAAAAATTATAAGAGTCGAGTGGTTGAGAGGTTTTAACCACTCACTTGATTTCAAAAATCAAATGAGCCTCTATCCTTATCCAACATCTCCTCCCTTATGTTTAACACTCAGAAGGACTCTCCTTCTTTGTGCACATTTTTATTTCTCAAAAAATGTTTGACAAACAAAAGGAAGGGCATGGGAAGTAGAGTGGAAAAGTCAAAAATGGTGGACGCATGGGAGAATTTGAATTCAAACTTCATTTGACTTGGTCCTAATTGATTTCAACCAAACCAATTAATCTAGACCCAATTAAACCAGATTAAACCCAACCAAATTAGGCTTAGCCTAATCCAATAAAATTTTAATCAAATTAAAAATTAATTAGATCTATGTCTTAATCAAATCAGGGTTAAAACTTCCACAGCGATTACGTCATCTCATGACCTGATCGGGTCAAATCCAATCGAATCAAATTCAATCGGACTTGATCGAATCCTCATCGCTCAATTAAATTAAGCAATCAGCAATCAAATTATTAATTAATCTTTTAAAAATATCTAAGTCTAAATCGAATGGATTACTGGGCAATAGAGTCCTATCAATATGAAACTCTTGAAGAGTCATAAACCAGTAGGACTCTTGAACCCAGTATCCCAAATGAATCGAACTCACGATCATAAAATCTCAGACTAGTAAAACTCTTGATCAAAGAGTCCTAGATGAGTAAGACTTAGAGTTTTAGTCCAGTAGGACTCTTGATCATAGAGTTTCAATCTAGTGGGACTCTTGACCATAGTGTCCTAGATTATCAGGACTCATGATCAGAAAGTCCCAAATAAGTAGGACTCAGAGTTCCAATCCAGTGAAACTCTTGGTCACAGAGTTTTAGTCCAGTTGGACTCTTGACCATAGAGTCCTAGACCAATAAGACTCTAGATTAGCCATCAGATTAGGTAGAAACTTCTAATATGTGTGATCCCATAGGTTCGAACCTAAGCAGGTAGCGCAGAAACCAATTTCTATATTAATCGAAGTGACCATCTAGCAAAGGTACCCGACGTCCAGATAGTTCAAATAATCGCAATCGCAATATTCAAAACCTACGCGAATATAGTTACCGTATAATTCATCCCTATGATCTCCATGAAATAGATGACTCAGGGTTAGCCTGTCAATCCTAGAAAATACATCCATGTCATGTCTCAAAATAATTAGTCCTATGACTACTCACTAAGACTATCCTGGCCAAGGTTTTGTTAAATTGAAACACAATTGAACATAGCTCCTAAAATCAGGAGTGGTCAATCCCATCTTGATACATGCACCGACTCCATAAGTACTTGACTGTGCCTAAAAATCTTTCATCACTGAATTAGAAATTCAGATAGTTCAGCACCAAAACACAGTGAGTTACTTGAAAGTCACCATGGTGATCTCAGATTGGAGGGACATTTATACCCATATTCCATCGAAGCTAATCTTGACAGGAGAAAAGCCTTGGAGTTGGTCACGTTCCATGTAGATATACTCATACATCTCACTTGCATACCATATTAGTGTCTCAACACTCCTTGGTTATGAGGACAACCAACCTATATGGCACACAACGATCTATACTTGATAAACATTATCGTCCTAAGTAACAACATATCATTTGGTTGTGAACTATTTAAGGACTAAATGATAAATCCTTCTTTGCTAAATCTAGATAGTCCTAAGGACTTGATCACAATACAGGAGTTCATTAGAAGACAATAGAATTTATGATAAAAAATATCAAAATTACTTTTATTAATTTATAATTCATATATAATATACAAATATATGGTCCAACCATCAACAGACTGATGATTGGATTTGGAACACATTCTCAACAATCTTCCACTTGGACTAAAGCCAATCGGTGCAGTATCTAATACCTATCTTCGACTTAAAGTCATCAAACTCCTTCATTGCAACAGCTTTAGTGAATGGGTTGGCCAGGTTCTCCTTTCCGTCGATCTTCTAAAGGTCGATGTCATCTCGATCCATAATCTCTCGAACAAGATGGTAGCGGCACAGAATATGCTTCGTCCGCTGGTGTGCCTTAGGTTTCTTTACCTGAGCAATGGCTCTAGAGCTATCGCAATAGAGTAGAACTAGACCATCAAGGGAGGGTGCTACTCCAAGTTCGGTGATGAATTTTCTTAGCTACACCACTTCTTTAGCAGCATCTGATGTAGTGACATACTCTGCCTCGCAAATTGAATCGGACATAATGTGCTGCTTGAAACTCTTCCAGCAGATGGCCCCATCATTAAGGATAAATATATATCCCAACACACTCTTGCTATCATCATGATCGGACTGAAAACTGGAGTCTGTGAACCCCATAAGTTTTAAGTTCGATTCACCATATACAAGCCACTGGTCCTTAGTATTTCTTAAATATTTCAAGATGGTTTTAACAACCTTCCAGTGATTCTTCCCTGGATTAGATTGGTATCTACTCACTACACCTAGTGAGTATGCCATATCTGGCTGCGTACATATCATGGCGTACATTATAAAACCCACTGCTAAAGCATATGGTATTCTATTCATATGCTCTCTGTCTAGAGGTGTTGTTGGACAATCCCTCTTTCAAAAAAAAATTCCATAGCCTATCAGTAGATAGCCTTTCTTGAAATTTTTCATGCTGAACTATTTCAGCACAGTATCAATGTACGTGGTCTGGAACATTCCAAGCAACCTTTTAGATCTATTTTTATAGATCTTCATCCCTGGGATGTAGGAAGCTTCTCTCAGATCTTTCATGGAGAACTATGAAGACAACTAGATCTTTATTCCTTGTAATGCAGGGACATCATTTTTGATTAAGAGAATATCATCCACATACAATACTAGGAATACTATTGCTGGACCATTAGCCCATTTGTATATGCAAGGCTCTTCTTCATTCTTAACAAAGCCATACGTTTTGATTGTTCTATTAAATCGTATGTTTCAACTCCGAGATGCCTGCTTTAGTCCATAAATGGACCTCTAAAGCTTACACACGTTAGACTCATCTATGAACGTGAAATCTTCAGGTTGTATCATATACACCTTTTCATCCAGCTCTCCATTCAGAAAAGCTATTTTCACATCCATCTGCCAGATATCATAATCCAGATGGATAGCTATGGCAAGCATTATCCAAATGGATTTGAACATTGCCACAGAAGAGAACGTCTTATCATAGTCAATACCATAATATTGACAATACCCCTTGGCAACCAAATGGGCTTTATAGGTCTCCACCTTTCCGTCTGCATCTCTTTTCCTCTTAAAGATCCACTTACATCCTATGGATTTTATCCCTTCAGGTGGGTCAACTAATGTCCATACATCATTGACCTTCATGGATTCCATCTCAGATTTCATGGCCTCAAACTATTTCTCAAAGTCAGATCTCTGCATTATATCCATATAGATGATTGGATCCTGATCGTTCTCATCGAATTTGATAGGATCCCCATCCCGAATCAAAAAACTATAGTATCTATTCGGTTGACGTGGTACTCTATCAGATCTCCTTAAGGATGCTTCTATAATAGATTCTGGGTCTGATCTAATCAGATCCAGCTCACGTTCAACAACTTGTGTCCGTTCTTCCACTTATCATACTTCATCAAATTTGACCATAGAGGCATTAGTTCCTTCACCAACGAATTTCTTTTCTAAAAAGACTGCCTTAAGGCTGACAAATACTTTTTGCTCATCAACAAGGTAGAAGTAGTATCCTTTGATTTTTTTTGAGTAACCTATAAAACTGCACTTATCAGACCTAGGTCCAAGCTTGTCTGTCATCAAATATTTGATGTAAGTCGGATACCCCCAAACCCTAAGGTGTGAAAGCATTGGCTTACGCCCTATCCATATTTCATATGGTGTTTTATTAATAGATTTACTTGAAACCCTATTTAGAATGTAACAAGTTGACTCGAGTGCATATCCCCATAGGAAGATCGATAAACCAGCAAACCCCATCATGTATCGAACCATATCCAATAGGGTCCGATTTCTCCTTTTAGACACATCATTATGTTGTGGTGTTCCAGAAGGGATCCATTGGGAGAGAATCCCGTTCTCCCTAAGATATATCAAAAATTCATTGGAAAGGTACTCACCCCCTCGGTCAGATCGAAGAGTTTTAATACTCTTTTCAGTTTGCTTTTTTACCTCATTTTGAAAATAGTTTGAACATTTCAAACGATTCCGACTTATGCTTCATTAAATAGACATGCCCATACCTCAATAGGTCATCTGTGAAGGTTATGAAGTAGAAATATCCACCTCTGACACTTGAGCTCATGGGTCCACATACATCCAAATGTACTAAACTCAAGAGTTTAGTGGCTCGTTCATCTTTTCAAGTAAAAGATGACTTGGTCATCTTATCAAGAAGACAGGACTCACAGGTCGGAAGTGACTCACAATCACTAACCTCAAGAATTCCTTCTTGAGCTAACCTGTTAATTCTATTCTTGCTAATATGACCTAGCCTATAGTGCCAAAGGTAGACATCAGATACATCACTAATTCTAGGACATTTACTGGAGGATTGAACCACGTTAACAGGCATAGAAAGTAAATAAATCTCGTTATTCAATTATCCAATCAAAATTATAATACCATTCAAAATGATATTATAATTTTTTTTTCATTGATATTTCAAAATCATTCATGGCCAAAAGGCCTACAGAAATGACATTCAATAAGAAAGTTGGACAATAATGACATTCATTAAGAATAACTTTATTTGAATTGATACAAGGTTTATGATCCCTAAAGCTAGAATTAGAACTTGTCTTCTATCTCCAATGTTTAGGAACCTCTCACCTTGATCAAATCTCCTACTAACCTGCAAGCCCTGCAAAGAATTACAAATATGATAAGGGCTTTCAATATCTAATACCCAAGCAGTAGAATCAAATAAGAAAAAATTGTAAGGTGTTATCATATAATTACCTTGCCCAGCAACCACTTGCTTCTTCTTTGGCTTGTTCGGATCCAGGGAGGCAATGTACAGAGGACAGTTTCTCTTCCAGTGCCCCTGCTTCTTACAGAAGAAGCACTCTGCCTGGCTCTGATCGAGCTTGCACTTCTTGGTTTGATCCTATGCAGTCATCCCAGCATGCGGCCGCACCTTCTTGTTTTTCTTCGTCTTGTTCTTCTTTCCTTTCTTAAAGGGTCGACGACTAGAAGAAGACCCTCCCACTACATTCACCATCTCCTTATGGAGTTGGTGATCCTTCTCAAAGTTCTGCAATAACCTCAATAAGTTATGGTAGTTTACTGCAGGCTTTGTCATTCTAAAATGAGTTAGGAAGGGGAGGAAGGACTTGGGCAAAGAATTAAAGATTGCATCCTTATCGAGCTGCTCGTGTAGGGAAAAGCCCAACTTGCTAAAGTGCTCAATCATCTGGATCATGTACAATACATGATCGATAATTGAGGCCACATCCCTCATCCGAGCATTGAAAATGGCATAACTTATTTTGTGCCTTTCAACATCATTTGGCATGCCAAAAGAGTCGTTCAATATTTGAAGCATCTCCTGTGGCTGGACGTTTTCAAACCTACGGCTGAACTCATCATTCATTGCCATCAGCATTATACATCAAACCATGGTGTGGTCATTCAGTCATTTCAGATAAGTATCTCGGACTGCTCTCCTAGCGTTCGGGGCTGGCTCCTCAGGTGCTCGATCCGTTACCACATAAAGGACCTGCTCATGCTTCAGGACGATTTTCAACTTACGATACCAGCTATCATAGTTGGGTTCCATTAATTTGTCATGGTCTAAAAATGATCGGAGCGATAGGTTAGTGGCCATGTCTGCACAAAAAGAAAAACCAAACCTAATTAGTATATGAATTATTAATTCTGAAGACTTGGACTTCAGTCTAAAGGTCATCCCACTATTTTATACGAATTGATAGCCTCTACCTTCAATTCGAGAAATTACTCTAATTTCTTAGTGGGTACTAGAATCCATATAGACTACACATGAGCCCAACTTTAGTTGGTCAACCCATGTGCACCTATGGATAGATTCAAAATTAATTGTTTCTCTAAACAACTTCTAGTAACATTGATTTTGCCCCATAGACCTAATCAGTAGGCTTTGGCTTCCACCAAAAAAGGTTCGATTAGGTCCAATCATTAACATGATCACATTTGGTCTTATCTAACCAATAAATGATCAGGCCCAACTTTGGTCTGCCAACCTAACCACCATCAGAAAGACTTAACCAAATTATCATTTTATGAATGATAATTTCATTAGTCAATAATCACCAAGCCTTTGGGCCTCCAATAATTATTATACTAATGAACCCATTATCACTCAACTTAATGGGAGGCCATGATTTTGTTATCTATATAACTATTTCATTTTTAAGGATCTAATAATTTTAGAGGATTTAGTTATCTAATTTAAGAAAATTCAGTGAGTCAATTTCGATCCTTCCACTGACTTCACCAAGTTAGAAAAGAATCTAATCTAAGCTAGCATTAGGAGCACCTAAATCAGTTAGACTGATTTACCTAATAGACATGGGTGAGTCCGAATCACCAAGTGATCTAATCAAAATCTAACTCACCAGGATGGTCAGGTAAGCGAGATCAGTGGAAGGGATATGCCATTAACTCGTCAAAGACTGAATCAGTGCAAGTAGTTTCCAATTAAAAACCATTGGTCAAACTGTCAAACTTATCTTAGATACCATCCAGTTCATTAGTTTTAATTTGATCAATCTAGTAATTTCGGATTCAACCGCGTAGCCTTGAATCAAGTCCATTTGGTCTTTGTTAAAGGCATGGACTTGACCAACTACAACTATTGTAATTGAGTCTATAGAGTTCTTGACCTAATCTAAATTAATATTTAATTAGATTTGATTAATTACTCTAAATTAGTCCATCTTTTAACTAACTTTAGGTCTAACTCGATTTATGAACCTAATTCAGCTAACCCAATAACCCACAAGTTTATGATTAATGACTTAGAGTCTTAATTCAATATTCTAGACACTAAATCATTATACTTAATTTTTAATTAAGTTTATGGGTTGAGGGTTAGGATTCGGCATTTTAAAAATATTTTTCTTTTGAAAGGTTCTTTATAACTTAGCATTGTTCACCAATTGAGTCAACTCATTTTAAAATTAAATCATCTTAATTCACAAACAATACTAGTTGTAGGGTTTAATCTGAAACTGTGTACACTACATAATCATGAAATCATGAATCAAACTTTATCTAATTATATATTCATGATCATAAATCAGATTAAAGCTTAATATAATTAAATCATAAAAATATTAGATCAAATATAGTAATTTCATGATTAACAATATAGATCAACAACATACCAGGACAACCTTTTCACTATAAGGGGTAAACCCTACAGCAGGATAATCTGTAGTCCATACGATCTAAATTTTAATTTTATAGATCCAATTACTCTAATTATTAGATCAATATTTAGATCAAATCTAAATTATTAATCTAAATATGCAAGTATATCATGTTTAAAGAACCTTGCTTTGATACCAATTGAAGAAAATAGTGCAGGATTTGCTATGCTACTTTCAAAAAATATTTCAAAACTAGCAATGATGCAGTAGAAAATAATTAATTTAATTAATTATCTACTAATCATATCAGATTATTTAACTCTACACATTAGGATCTAAGCATAATATGCATGCATACATCAACAGATCTGAAAATAAAACTATGTAATAAACTATTTACTACATCTACATGTTTAGAATACAATACCTTTTCACGGGTAGTCGATCACCATAATCTGAGTCCATCGGATAATGTTTTGGTATCACATCATAGCCGCACACATGTCAGGCCTCTATGGTTGGTCCATACGGAGCTTTTGATCTCGATCAGCCCCACTGGAGTGCTAGCTCCTCGCCGGAGCCTTCGATAGCTGATCATGATCGATCCGATCGATCGTATACTTTCTAATTTTTTAAATATTTTAAAAATTTAAACATAAATATTGGAGGATGATGAAGATGTATGTCAAATTTGGTGGTGATCCAATGTTCATAGCACTCGATCTCTCCACCCGAACCCAGATTCCCAAATCTAGGATTTCACTCGATCCAAAAACCCTGACACACTAAAAATTCTATCATGCCCTCTCTGTGTGGAGTTTTTTTATGAAATAAGTTTTTATAGAAAGATAAATTTTAGATCTATAATCTCTATTTAGATCATATCTAAAAATAGGATATTCTTAGAGGTGAAAATCATAAGAGAACAGAGGCATAAGAAAAAAAGAAAAGTGCTATAGGATCCTATTCACCTTCACTCCAAGATTTTTTTTGCCCAGAACTAATGCCTAAATACTCTAAAATTTTTACCACATAATGCAAACCCCTTGTCCTATATGCACAAAAATTTTCATAATTTATTAATGTGAATACCATCAAAAAATTGCATGAAAAATGATAAGGATTGAGTGGTTGAGAGGTTTTAACCACTCATTTGATTTCAAAAATCAAATGAGCCTCTTATCCTTATCCAACGCCCCCTCACTTGTGTTTAACATGCAAAAGGACTCTCCTTCTATGTGCATATTTTTATTTCTCAAAAAATATTCGACAAACAAAAGGAAGGGAGTGGGAAGCAGAGTGGAAAAGTCAAAAATGGTGGGTGCATGGGAGAATTTGAATTCAAACTTCATTTGACTTGGTCCTTATTAATTTCAACCAAACCAATTAACCTAGACAAAATTAAATTAGATTAAATCCAATCAAATTAGACTTAGTCCAATTTAATAAAATTTTAATCAAATTAAAAATTAATTAGATCTACGTCCTGATCAAATCAGGGTCAAAACTCCCATAGAGATTAGGTCATCTTATGACCTGATCGGGTCAAATTCAATCAAACTTGATTGAATCCTCATCGCTCAATCAAATTGAGCTAATCAGCAATCAAATTGCTAATTAATCTTCTAAAAATATATAAGTCCAAATCGAATGGGTTACTGGGCAATAGAGTCCTATCAACATGAAACTCTTGAAGAGTTCTAAACTAGTGAAACTCTTGAACCCAGTATTCCAAATGAATCAAACTCATGATCATAGAGTCTCAGACTAGTAGAACTCTTGATCAGAGAGTCTCAGATGAGTAGGACTCAAAGTCTCAGTCCAGTAGGACTCTTGATCATAGAGTCCTAGTCCAGTGAAACTCTTGACCATAGTATCCTAAATTATCAGAACTCATGATCAGAGAGTTTTAGATAAGTAGGACTCAGAGTTTTAATTCAGTAAAACTCTTAATCATAGAGTTTCAGTCCAGTGAAACTCTTGACCATAGAGTTTTAGACCAATGGGACTCTAGATCAGCCATCAGATCAGGTAGGAACTTCTAATGTGTGTGACCCCGCAGGTCCGAACCTAAGCCGATAGCTTAGAAATTAATTTTTATACTAATCAAAGTGACCATCTAGCAATGGTACCCGATATCCGAATAGATCGAATAATTATAATCACAACATTCAGAACCTACGCGAATATAGTTATCGTATAATTCATCCCTATGACCTCTGTGTAATAGATGACTCAGGGTTAGATTGTCAATCCTAGAAAATACATCCATGTCATATCTCAAAGCAATTAGTCCTGTGACTCCTCACTAAGACTACCCTGATCAAGATTTTGCTAAATTGAAACATAATTAAAAATAGCTCCTAAAATCAGAAGTGGTCAATCCCATCTTGATACACGCACCAACTCTACAAGTACTTGATTGTGTCCAAAAATCTTCTATTAGTAAATTAGAAATTCAGATAGTCCGACACCAAAATACAATGAGTTGCTTGGAAGTCATCGTGGTGATCTCAGATCAGAGGGATATTTATACCCATATTCTATCGAAGCTAATCTTGATAGGAGAAAAGCTTCGGAGTTGGTCACGTTCAGTGCACATGTACCCATATATCTCACTTGCATTCTATATCAGTGTCTCAATACTCCTTGGTTACGAGGACAACTAACCTATATGGCACACAATGATCTATACTTGATAAATGTTGTCATCCTAAGTAATAACGTATTATTTGATCATTAACTATTTAAGGACTAAATGATAAATCCTTCTTTGTCGAATCTGGATAGTCCTAAGGACTTCATCACAACACAGAAGTTCATTAGAAGACAACAAAATTTATAATAAAAAATGCTAAAATATTTTTTATTAATTTATAATTCATATACAATTATAAATATATGATTCAACCATCAATAGACTGATGATTGGCTTTGGAATATATTTTCAACAAATTGATCTTGAGCATAATTGATTTTGAGCATAATTGATTTTGAACATAATTGATGGAATATGATATGTATTGTGATTCCAATGCACATGAGCATCCTTAAAATATTTATGAAGTGTATCTAATATAAATATCCAGAAACACTGCATATATCACGTACTAATATAAAATTAATAAGCTTTATAAGATTGTGCCATGATACATGCTCTATGTATCAAATGCAAGTGCGGCACATGTGAAATATAACCGTTAAATGAAAAGAATTCATGCTTATTACATATTAATGATAAATATTGAAAGATTACCATTCAAATAAGTACAAGCAGGAAATTTAACTCTGAATTATTAAGACATATTAAAAATATGAGCATAAATTAAGAGGGAGCTAAATATGAAACTATAAAAAGAGTTAAATCTTTAGTATTTTGAAAATGTTCTTAATACATTTATGTTATATATCTCTCGCTCATATACTCAAATTTTGTCAACATAAAAAAGGGAGAGTTTGTTAACCCCAAGGATTGATTTTGATGAGTAACAAAATATTTGAGTATATGTTTGGACTAATGAATTTGTTGAGAACATGTTTCAGGATGCATTTTAGAGTATCAAATGAAACATCCCTAAAAAATGCATTTGGAAGTTGTTAAAGAAAAGTTAGAGGCTTTTGAGGTATGAATCATACTTAAAACAAGGCCTAAAAGAGATATCCCAAAACCAAAATTGAAAAAAAAATCAATTGGTTGAAGTAAAAATTTTTAGCATAAACAGGCCTCGAGTCGACTCTTTATTCGACCCCTGATTCAACTCGAGCTGAAATGGTATGAAAAAGAAGACCGGTATATGAGAGTTTCAACTAGCATGGTCTCGAGTAGAGGACCGAGGCAACTCAAGTTTCTTGAGTTAAGGTCATAGGAAAATACAGAGAATGAGACTTTTTGGATACAGTTCGATAAGACCTCGAGTAGAGGGATGAGTCGACTCGGGCTTTGACACGAGCTTCAGCTCAAGCTCCTCGAGTTGAAGTCTCAAAAAAAATATGGAGAACATGATTTTCTGGATGAAGTGCAGAATTGTCTTGAGTTGAGGGTCGAGTCGACTCAACCTTCAACTCAAGCTCGAGCAGAGGGATGAGTCGACTCGAGCTCTAATGGCTAATTTCTATAGAAATTTCAGAAGTATGCATATTGGTTCCAAACGGCTCTTTTCAGTCCTCTAACAGTCAAAAATATCTCTCTAGCCTACCAAACATTGGGAATAAGCTACAAAGCACATGAAGAAAGTGATATGACTAATTAATTATTAAAAGCAATTATAAGTGAAGAGAAAAGGGCCAAATAGCATTAAAAAGAGAGCATTCCACTCCTATCTCCAAGAAACATCAAAACAATAGATTCCATTCAGTAAGAAGACAAGCTCAAAAGCTTAAAAGCCTTCAACAAAGAAGATTCCAAAAAAAGCTTCATCGGCCAACTTGCTCATCAAGGAGCTTTGTGTTCCTTTTTATTGTTCAACTTTTGTACTTTTTGTAACTTAGCTTCAATAAGATTTTGAAGCTAAGGGGAAGGCCTATCTAAGCTTGAGAATTGAATTGTAAGCCAAGGATTGGCTTAGGATTTGGTTGTGGTTGGTGATCCGATGTAAACCAACTAGATTTTGGATAGTGAGTCTTGAAAAACTATTCAGCTGTAATCTTGGAAAGATTAAAGTAAAATTTTTAATTTGGTCTTGGAGAGTGGACGTAAGTGCAAGAAGCACCGAACCACTATAAATCCTATCATGTTCGTGATTGCCTTGGTTCCTTCTTTCCATTGCATTTATAATTTCTACATACTTACATACATTACATTTCAGCATACCTCAACATATCACTAGTTTTAAAAATAGCACAACTTGTTTAAATTTTGAAAAACCCAATTCTCTACCTCTTGGGTTGTCTTGTTGGGAAACAAAATCCTTATAATGGATTGGGAAAGTTCACACTTTAGAGCCAATCAATTGGTGGCTTCATCACCCTTTGGAATTTGGAAGTGATGGTGGTCCATCCTTCTCCTCATCATGTCACGTCCTGAACCCAACATCCGGGTTGGGTACGTAATGGCCGCACAAATCCTAGAGTATCATCTTAAAGATCATGTAAGACTTTAAAAAATCATTACGATCTGAAGATCCCACGAACTCTATTGATCTCAATTCATAACATATATACCACATTAACAAATATCAAATCTTATATAATTTACAAAACTCAATTATCCAATTATTATTGATAATGCTCTATCTAATCAATTCTTTCAAATTGAGATCCCAACCTTAGCCAAATACAAGTATTTTGTAACTCTAAAAAAGAAAAAAAGAAGAAGAAAATTATGAGATTTACAGCCCAACAAGAATCCCCACATAATTATATTAATATAATAATAAATTAAAAATAATAGATAAATAGTATCAAAGAGAGAATATAAATCATGAAATCTTATATTAAATATCCAATATAACTTAATATCGATACATACAAAATATGCATCATATACCATTGAATATCTATCTTTTTCAAAATCGATATACCACACAAATACCATTAAATAAAACTCTTTTTACTTAATTATGATTTCATATCTTATAATCCATGTCTCGTTAACATAATCTAAATCAATCAATATTTGTCTTTAGGGTTTCGAACTATTCATGGTCATGCTCCAGTCCATGACTGGCAACCATAGACCATGCTTTAGTCCGTGGTAGCAATCTATAATAACCATGCTTCAGTTCGTAGTGGCAAAGTAGAATATCCATACTTCAATCCACAGTGGCAAACTCAAGTACAACATATCTACCCGTGATAGGGCTATTCCCAGGACCATGTTTCTACTCATTAAAGACTATTCTCTATGTCATGTCTCTATCCATGGTGGGCTATTGATAGATCACGATACCATCATTAAAATATCATAATTATCAGTTTAATTCTAACTTTTTTTAAAAATAATTTAAAGTGCATGTAGATAGCAGCAAGTCGGATCGAATCCATAGAAAGGTAGTAATTTTATTTTAAAATCTTTAATTTTTTTATGAAAAGAAAAAAAATTTAAAATTAAAATTTAAGTCAAAAAATAAAATTATAAAAATTAAATAATATAAAAAAAAATAAACTTTGGTACTAAGATCTACTAGTTAGATCTTAGCATCTACTTGTAAGAAATTAAAGAGCAATTAAAATAAAGTTGAATTAAAATAGCAGAAATTAAAGAACAAAAATTAAAAGAGTAATAAACTAAATTTTATATTAAAACTTAGAATTTAAATATAATAATTAAAAATTAAAAAAAACTCTTAATCTTTAGATCAGCAATGGTGTGGAGATGGTGTAGAAGTCTGGCTCTTCTCCTCGGCGTTGTCTGTCTTGAAGTAACCTTCAACCAAAGCCTGACTCCCACCCTTTATCATAGCTTTTCCTAGATAAGCTTTTAGGATGGTTCCATATCAAGTATGAGAAAGTCTACTGGAAAATAATATTTATCTACTCTAACCAAAAGATCCTCAATTAAACCATATGGTGTTTTTACAGATCTATTAGCTAGTTGCAAAATAACCGATGTCGGTTTAAGTTTTTCTATCCTAAATTTTTCATAAATCGAGGTTGGATGTAGGTTCACACTAGCTCCTAAGTTTAATAATGCTCGGTTAAAGGTTATGCCTCCTATGACACATGAAATTAATGGAGCACTAGGGTCTTTCATTTTCTAAGGCAATGGGTCTAACAGGACTGCACTTACATCCTTAGACAACATAATTCTTTTAGTTCATGGCTTATGCTTTTGAGTACAAAGTTCTTTAAGAAATTTGGCATAAGTCGGGACATGCTGAATTGCATCAAGGAGGGGTAAATTAATATATACTTATTTAAATAGTTTCATTAACTCCTTATTATGTATTTCTTGCTTTTTACAGGACAAGCCTGCTTCTAAGGCTTGAGGAAATGGAGATTTGGATTTATATATCTCGAGTAACTCATCTATTCTCCTCTTTCCTTTATTGATCTCATTAGAACCAGTATTAGTACAAATTCTAGGCTTAGATTCTTTTATGTGGTTAGCTTCAGTACTAACCTCTTCTTCTGAATTTTCTTCTTAGCTAGCATCAGTACTAGCCTCTACCACCTGGTCCTAGTATAGGTCCTTAAGAATCCTACCACTTTGTAGTTCAGAAATTGCTTTGACATTCTCTAATTAAGGATTCTTAGGTGGAATGATAGGTTGATGACTAAATTCAGGTGATTGGTGGATATTGGGTGGGTTATTTTTAGGATTGGCAATCAGTTGGCTTGATAACTGACCTGGTTCTCTCCTCATACTAGACTCAGCTAATTATCCTATTTGAGCTTCTAACCTAGCGATGGATTGTTGTTGATTTAGAATCAATTATTGTTGAGATAGGATTAATTGTTGTAGCTAGTTAAATTAATTGTCGGCCAGATTAGTCTGTTGAGGAGATGGGTATGAGGGCTGATTATAATATGGTGGTTGAAAAGACTGACTAGACTGACCTCTATTATAGGCATAGTTTTAGTATTAAGGTCTATTCTGATAATTTTGCACTGATGGAGTTTGGGTCTGAGCCTAAATCTGTTTTGATTTTCAAGAAAAATTAGGATGGTTTCTCCAGCCTGGGTTATATATGTTTGAAAATGGGTCATTGACCGATTTGAAGTAACCTTGAGCAACTTGAACTTGTTCTTGGATGAAGGATGAAAATTGTACAGTTGTTGGACATTCACTCACACTATGGATTGGGCTAGCACAAATAGAATAAATCTTCTGATAATTGAAAGGTGGTGTGTATTGTGCAGGAGATTGTTGGCCTAGATTTAGAAATTGATCTAATTTTTGGACAAAAAGATCGACTTTATCTAATTTTTATGCTATTATGTTTAAATCTGCCTTAGAATTAGGTTTTGGAGTTTTGATCTCATAAATTTCTATCCATTTTTATTAAGAAATTGATCTTTAATAAGAGGATAATGAAGCATGGTTAATAGAGTTTTCACTTAAAGTTTCAAATAAGGTATAAGCTTCATCCTCACTTTTGCTCATAAATGCATCTCCACAGGATGCATCTACCATTTGTTTGTATTGTTCTTCTAAACCTTCATAAAAAGCTTGGACAATTTGCCAATTTGATAGACCATGGTGTGGGCTTTTTCTAAGAAGTTCCTTAAGTCTTTCCCATGATTCATGAATTTATTTCTCTGAAAGCTGAGCAAATCTAGTGATAACTCATCTCATAGTGTTGGTTCGACCTATGAGATAAAATTTCTTAAGAAATTCATATTGCATCTTTGCCCATGTTTGAATTGATTTTCCTATTGTGCTAAGCCAATACTTGGCTTTATCTTTTAATGAGAAAGGAAATAAGGTTAGTCTAAGGGCATCATCAAAAAAATTCTGGATTTTCACTGTAGAGCAGATTTTTAAGAATTCATCCAGATGCTTGTAAAAGTCTTCATTGGTATTTTCATAGAAAGATGAGAGCATCTGAATTGTGGTCGACTTGATTATATAATAGCTAGTAGGAATATCTAGTAATTGGATACAAGTCGATGGATAATAAGTAGAAGGAATAAAGTATTTCTTCATCTGTCTAGGTGGTTCTCCATTATTTTCAGCCATTTGATTTTCAGATTTTATATGAATTAGTTGTTCAATTTTAGGATTTGGTTTAACTAGGTCAAGTAATAGAGATCTTCTATTGTGCATGTACTAGTGCAACCCTAATTTAATTTTAATAAAATTTTTATATAAATATTTTTTATTATTTTTATATATTTTTTTAGAGAGAAGAAAAGAAAAGAGAAAGAAGAGAGTTCTAAGAAAGATTCCTAAGAAGTCCTGAATCTAGAGACGATAGAGAAGAATTAATTATATTTATGTTTAATGTTAATTAGCAAACAAGTTAGACAAACAATCCTGTCTAAAAGTTGTCCTAGATCTAGATAGCTCCTAACTATCAAGGTTACCTTCAAGCGCTCAAAGTAGAGAATTAGTCGATCAACTAACTAGATAAGTGTAAGATCGGTGGGAGCCCTCCCGTTGCTTGTCTTAGACATCAATTATGTTTGGCCAGGTAAGCTAACAGAATCACCTTCCTTCGGAACATGATTCCTGAACCACTTTTCTTAGACATCAGTTAAGTTGACTAATCCTAATTCAATCTAATTCTTAGGATTTCTTATCCTTTTGAGCTCGAGTTCCTAGGGCTAATATCTAATTGATTTTAATTTAGAGACTTAGGTCAATGATGGATGCTGGTTGATTATTTATGGGCCAAAGAAGGATGATCAAATTCCCATCTTATATTATTTAATTGGGTTGTACCCTTAATTTGGTTTAATATGAACATGCATAAAAAAAAAAATTTAATCAAAGGGTTCTATGCAATTTAAACTAGATGCATACAACTAATTGAATTTTAGAAGCTTACCTTGCCTCTAGCGATCACCAAAATAAAAATAAAAATAAAAGTAATATGATGCATGCTCTAAGTAGTTAGAATTTTTAATCTTATCTTGAGATTTTTAATTAGATTTAAATAAGTAATTTTTAATTAATTTAAAAATAAAGTAAATAATAATAATTAAAAAAATTTTAAGGTTTAGGATTAATCTCACCAAATAAGATTGGAAGTTTCCTCCTTATCCTAATCTTTTTGTTTCTCTTTTGTTTCTTTCTTTTTTTTATCTACAAAATAAATAAGAAAAGTTATAAAATATTAATAACAAAAGAAAATCAAAGAAATCAAATATTTTAATTTTTTTATGCCTTCCCGGCAAATGACGCCAAAAACTTGATAGATTGCGATACCATCATTAAAATATCATAATTATCAATTTAATTCTAACTTTTTAAAAAATAATTTAAAGTACACGTAGATAGTAGCAAGTCGGATCGAATCCATAGAAAGATAATAATTTTATTTTGAATTCTTTGATTTTTTTATGAAAAAAATGAATTTAAAATTAAAATTTAAGTTAAAAAATAAAATTAAAAAAATTAAATAATATGAAAAAAAATAAATTTTGGTACTAAGATCTACTAGTTAGATCTTAGCATCTACTTGCAAGAAATTAAAGAGCAATTAAAATAAATCTAAATTAAAAGAGTAGAAATTAAAGAACAAAAATTTAAAAAAAATAAACTAAATTTTATATTAAAACTCAAAATTCAAATACAATAATTAAGAAGAAAAAAATTCTTAATCTTTAGATCAGCAATGGCGTGGAGATGGTGTAAAAGTCTGGCTCTTTTTCTCGGCACCGTCTATTTCGAAGCAATCTTTAGCCAAAGTCTGACTCCCATCCTTTATCGTAGCTTCTTCTGGATCAGCTCTCTTGATTTTTGAAGGTCTGGAATCCTTTAAATAGGTGTTGAAGGGCTGGAGGATTTTTCTGCAGGCAATGTGGGACTAAGGGTCATTTTAATCGTTAAAATATGAAGAAATTCGAGTGAAATTTGGATTAAAAGGAGTCCTGGATGAATTCTATTGCTTTGGGTGAAATCTGGCCATCAGATGGTGATCCAAAGCTTCAAAAAATACCAAAAATGGATATCTATAAGTCCAAATCAAGTTGGAAAATATTCTAGCCATTGGATCGAGCCTGATGGAGGAAATCGGGCCGTTGATCGTGCTCTGGGAGATTGAATCGCCGCCATCGGATCGCATCCAATAAAGGCTCCAGAATCCTTCTTTAAATCAAAAATCAACCCCAGCCATCCAATCTTCACCGCAAACAACCATAGCCACATGATCACGTAATTACTATTCATGTGGACCGCATGGACCGGGTGTGCCATAAGTCTTGACCAATCAGCGCCAATCTTGGCTTATGAAATTATGAAATTGCCCCTGTATACCATGATAAATTTGCTGTAGACCCTTTAAGGGTCTTGGTCTACCATGCAGCACCCTGCGATTGGCCATTGGTTGTTGAGCTGGCGGTCTACGACTGTTTGCGTGGACTGGATG
This sequence comes from Cocos nucifera, assembly GCA_006176705.1. Lineage (NCBI taxonomy): Eukaryota > Viridiplantae > Streptophyta > Magnoliopsida > Arecales > Arecaceae > Cocos > Cocos nucifera. The sequence continues at coordinate 758,114 of QRFJ01000369.1, forward strand.
GTGGGCTAGCCGACGGGTTGGCGCTGCACGTGGGCTCATGGGCTGGCGGGCCGCCGTCTCTGCTGGGTCGGCTAGTTGGCATGCTGGCTGGCTGGGATGCACTGGCTTCTGTGGTTGGGCTGAGCGTTCCGGCTAAGCTGGCTGAGTCGATTCATTTTTGTTTTATTTTTTTCTTTTATTTCTTTAAAAATTCATATTGGATCCATTTTAACTCTGATTCGCTTCAAATTTATTATATTATGATAAAAAAAATAAACTCTTTTTATTGATTAAATTATTATTATTATTATTATTTATTTTTTAATATTATTTTTATTTTTAATATTTTATTTTTTTAATTTATTTTTATTATTATTTATTTATTATTATTATTAATTTTTATTTTTATATTATTATTATTTTATTATTATTTTTAAAATATTAATATAAATTAATTAATAAATTGATACTTTTATTAGCAAATTTGTGATACTTATCAGCTATTCTCAATATCACGTTCGTGTCCATGAAGAGGCTATTCTCAATTTAACATGGTTAGTCCAAATATCTCTTTTCTGATCATTAATTTATTAGATCTTAGTTATGCTAGAAAAATACTGTATATATTATATTCTTTCAAAATTTCTAGTAGCTGGTATCATAATCCAAACCATCCTAAATCATTCGATGTTTGATACGAACATATGATATGAAAAATATAAATAATTATATTGGCAATCATAGAACAAATATCTACCACGAGAAACCAAAAATTATGTAGTATAATAAATAAATAAATAAATATATATATATATATTGATATTTATGCCTAAGAATTTTTATCTCTATCGATGATTGACTCAAATATAATAATCGATGAACTCCTCGATCTATGAATTTGAAAATAAAGTGTCCCACTCAACATCTTATATAGATAATTGTACACCTATATAATTAAGATCGAGCATAAAAATTATAGATGATTATAAATGGAGAAAATCATGGTAAATGATCCTAACACTACAGGACCAAGACTCCTTATAAAGTTAATTAGTCAATCTAAATATACTTAAACATCTAGACCCTCTATTGATCTATAGGATTTCTAGAGAGAGAAATTCATGAAGAGAGAGAATCAATCTAGAGAGAGAAAATAAAGAGAGAAATTCATAGAGAGAAAGTGGAGAGAAAAAATAGAGAGAGGAGAGAGAAAACTATCTTCTTTTTTTCTTTTCTTTTTTTCTTTTCTTTTTTTCTTCCTTTTCTTTTTCTTTTCTTTCTCTCATTTTTTTCCTTTCTTCTTCTTCATGGAAATAGGTACCCGAACCCTTTTTCCCCTTCCCTCTTCATCCGACCATGGTCACGAAACTCAGGCTAGCGGTTGATGGCAACACCAAACATCGGTCAAGAGATGACCATGACGGTGGTCATAGTTGCCGATGGTCGATGAAATAAGAGAAAAAAATTAGAGAATAGGAGAGACCATGTTCACAACGAATTTGACAGCTTACTAGATCTAATCTGGTGATGGCGAGACTAGAAAAAGGAGGAGAAGGAGGAAAATATTATCTTGGTTTGGCGACACCTATGGTGAGAGATCCGGCGATCTCTCTGGTAGAATCTCAAGAAGAGGCTCGAAGGAAAATCTCAAAATTAGCAACTATTTTTCAAGCATTTTGGGATAGAAAATCAAGGAAGAGGATATCTCTATTTATAAATAAGAATTAGGATCATTTTAATTCAAGTTCTAGTTGATTCTTCCAAGTTTTCAATAGAAAATTGGGAGACAAGAAGACTCCTATTTAGAGTCCTCTTCCTCTCATCCTCTCACATGCCAAGCACATGTTGCCCTCTCATTTTTTTTTGGTTTTTTGCCCTTGCTTTAAGATTCATACTAGAGGATTAAAGAAATCTAGGTTTTCATACTCTCCCCCTCCCCCCCCCCCAAGAAAAATAATTTCATCCATAAAATTAGCATATTTGGGGCTCAAATTTTAAAAGTACCTAATCCTTCATGTCATCCTCGAACTTTCAATAGTCTATTTGACATAGTACCTATTTCATAAGATCTCAATATAATAAAATTATGTGACATCTCAAACTTGCTTCATTCGTGCTGGTTTCTCAACTTTTTCAAAAAATAGTAACATTTCAACCTTGTATTAAAATATGAAAATTCTTTATCCATTACATTGATTGATTAATTCCACACAAAAATCATAATTCATCCAAACTACCTTTAATGGAACCTAAAGAAAGCCTGAACAATAAACACTCTTCATAATTATAGGCTTCTTTCTTCTTTTAATATTCTAACAATTTAATGACTAGACTTTCATCTTAGGAAAACCTCAAGCCTCTACATCAGATCGTATAAAAATGTTAGAGCTTGCAAAAAAAGATCTATGCTAACCATTCAAGATCCGAGCCCAACCAAAGGTTATCAATCCATTAACCCCAAACTTAGGATGCCCAAAATTTTTCTTATCATCGCCCACCAGAAAAGAACCTATCAATGAAGATGGTGTTGGAATGTCTAGGTTACCTTATGAATCAGCAATTTTCTCCTTTCATTCACCAATTATAGTCTCTTTACTAAAAATCAAATTTAATCTCTGATTATTATACTTAAAATTAGCGTTCTTCACTAGTGTCAAAATAATCCAAACTATCATATTTTCACCATGCACTCTGATCTAAATTTACTGAATTATGTAGGTTTATCCAAAGAATTCCAACAAGAATACCACTAAATGTTATTATCTAAGAAATATCCACTCTTTCAAATTTTTAGATAGGACTAAAGCACAACTTTAAGTCTTTTTGTCACCACATCAAATTTAAATCTTGATCCACTTCCTATGTGTGAAACTATTGTATAAGCTTCTACCACTCATCTAGAATCTAATACATCTAGAATTAACTTGAAGTGAGTTAATTCCTAGATTTACCTGACAATCAATGAGATGATTCCAAACCAACTTTTATTTGTAAAAGGATTAACTCACATCTCCAACAAATTAGAAAACCACAAGTCAACATTCCAATGAGTAGAATCAATATGATTATTTCTTATAAAGCTTCCTTCACCATGATCCTTAGCTCATATTAACAAACCTACTTAAAATGCTTACCCTTCCAAGTTAAACTCATATAAATTTCTTTATTCAATCTAATAATAATAGCAAAATACTCTAGATCCACCCAGAAAAGTAAAATTTTGACTTGAAATTCAGTGCAATCCAAAAATCTCCAACTTATATAAAAAAAAATCAAATAATCAGATCCAAATATGATATTTTAAATAACCAAACATTCTACCAAGATATATATCACATATCCTCATAATAAAATCTAATCCATCAATAGAACTAAATATATTTTTTATTTACATGTGAGTTTCATACATGATCATTTTATAGGTTCAATGCTTGAAATATATTCCTATCTTGTATGATGTAATTCTTTCTTGGGTCACATACTAAACAAACTTCTTTTTGATAAACACAAAATTCTAATAATCAAATAATTAACATCAAAATTAGAAAAGTCATCATGATCTTCACCCATTAAGTTTAGAATTCCATAATCATCTAAATAATAATTGAATAGGTACCTCCAACATAACACAACATATCAGTGTATCTTACTTTATTCTAGAGTCAATACCTCTTATACTTAGGTCAAACCCTACTTAGTGAAATCCAAGACATAAGCTATCAATTCTATTATACACATCGTATGCCACCTATGCATGAATTTTATCACAATATCTATTGATCTAGGATCCAAACTTTGAATTTTTTTTGCTAGTTCTATCATGACTCTAGCGATTATAACCTTATACTAAAATACTACTTGAGTTACAGTCCCTAGTGATCATAATATAAGCTCTGATACTATTCCATTATGCCCAAATCCTACACCCGAGTCAGATATGTGATGGCTACACGAATCCTAGAGTATTATCCTAGAGATCATGCAAGACCTTAAAAAATCATTACAACCTCAAGATTGCGTGAATACTATTGATATCAATTCATAACAAATATTTCATATTAATAAATATCAAATCTTATATAATTTATAAAACTCAATCATCCAACTATTATTGATAATGCTCTATCTAATCAATCCTTTCAAATCGAGATCCCAATCTTAGCCAAGTATTAGTATTTTGTAACTTTGAAAAAAAAAAGAGAAGGAGAGGGTTGTGAGCTTTGCAGTCCAATAAAATTCCCCACACACTTACATCAATATAATAATAATTTAAAAATAATAGATAAATAGTATCAAAGAGAAAATATAAACCACAAAATCTTATGTTAACTATCAAGTATAACTCAATATCGATATATACAAAATATACATCATATGCCATTGAATATTTATCTTTTTTAAAACTAATATACCACACATATATCATTAAATAAAGCTCTTTTTACTTAAATATACTTTCATATCTTATCATCCATGTCTCATTAATATGATCCAGATCAATCAACAGTTGTCTTTAGGATTTTGGACTAATCACAATCATGCTCCAGTCCATGACCGACAAATCATAAATTACGCTTCAGCTGATGGTGGTAATTCATAATAATTGCGCTCCAACCTATGATGGTAAACTAGAATATTCGTGCTTCAGCTAATGATGGCAAACCAAGAATATTCATACTTTAGCCTGTAGTGGTAAATTCAAGTGCCACATATTTACCCACGGTAGGGCTATTCTTAGTACCATATTTCTACCCTTGGCGGGCTATTCTCAATATTATACTTTTGCCTATGGCGGGCTATTTTCAGTATCATGTTCCTACCCATGATAAGATCGCTATTCTTAATTTAATATGGCCAGTCTAAATGTTCTTTTTTTTATCATCAATTTATTATATCTCAATTATGCTAGAAAAAACTATACATATTATATCCTTTCAAAATTTTTTGCAATCGGTATCACAATCCAAACCATTCAAAAAATCATATATTGATGTTTGATATGAACATATAATACAAAAATATAAATAATCATATCAGCAAAAATAAAAAATATCAGCCATGAGAAACCAAAAGTCATGCAGTACAAAAATAAATAAATATATATATCGGTGTTCATGTCCAAGAATCTTTAACTCTATTGGTGATTGACTCAAATGTAGTGATCAATGAACTCCTCGATCTAAGAACTCAAAAATAAGGTATTCTACTCGACATCTTGTATAGATATATAATTGTATCTTTACATAATCAAGATTGAATATAAAAATCATAGATGATTATGGATGTAGAAAATCATGGTAAAAAACACTAGCACTATAGGTCGATCAAGACTTCTCGTAGGGTTAACTAGTCAATCTGAATGTACCTAAACATTTAGACTCTCTACTGATCTGTAGGATTTCTAGAGAGTAAAATTCATGAAGAGAAAAAATCAATTTAGAGAGAGAAAGTAGAGAGAAAGTGGAGAGAGAAGGTAGAGAGGAGAGAGAGAAGAGAGAGAAAACTCTCTCCTTTTTTCTTTTCTTTTTTTTTTCTTTTTGGTTTCTTCGTTTTCTTTTTCTTCTTTCTTCTTCATAGAAATAGGTACCCGAACCCTTTTTCCCCTCCCCTCTTCATCCATCGATGGTCGTGAAACTCAGGCTGATGGCCAACGGTAGCACCAAACGCTGATCAGGAGATAACCATGATGGTAGCCACAATTTTCAGTGGTCGGCGAAATAAGAAGAAAACTAGAGAATAGGGAAGACCCTATTTACACTGAATCCAAGACCTGATCTGGCTAGCTATTCTCCTTCTACCACTCATGTTAATATGGAAGATTTTGGTATTTTAGTATCCAAATTTTTGCTAGTTTATTCTTTACCTCTACTCCCAAAGTAGCTCCTCGTTTAGGATTGTTTCCAACTGCTCTTTCTAGTGCTTTCATTCCAAACATTCTTCTGCTGATAGAGTCTTATTTTCTTCTTGAGAGACTATCTATAAGATCCTTTGTTCAATATTGTTTTTCTTTTGCATGATATTTTTGTTGATTGTTTTATTACATATAGAATAGTTTCCCGTGAGCTTAACAAGGACTAAATTTTAGTAAAAGTGAAAGATATTGTCTTTGAGAGAAGATTGAGCAATGATCGTGGGTATATTGATTGCCATTCTAGCGAAACCAGATAGAAGTATAGATGGTTTAGCTTAATTTCAATTAGGTCTCTCTAGCAAAAAGTGTGGATTTTGTGCATAATTAAATCAAAATTTTGGCAGAAGTTTCTATGAGTTGTAATATTTCACTAGAATTTTTTTTTTCAAAGGCGAAAGTTGTAACTTTTGATAAGAATGCATGCATCTAGTATCTATTTAGATTGTCTATTTTTTGGCAGAAGGCTCTCACCACATTCTCTATATCTTTATCTATTTTTTCTTTATTCTTTGTTAATTTTTAGTTTTTTTTGCTATTTGAATCCCTTCCTTTTCTTTTTGTTCTAAAAAAACATAGGATTTTTTTGGTGTTTGATTGGAGACCATTTGGGTTCCCTGCACTTCAATTTTTGGTTCGTGCATGGTGGAAGCATGCATGGGTTCATTGTGAAAGTTACATTTCTACTATCTTTATTTGCCATCTTTATATAATATTCTTTTTTGATTTTTTCATTTGTTTTTGATGTACTTATTTGATGCACTTGCATAAGTTAGTTTGTGCATATATATAGATTTCTTATTCTAGAGACTTTCTCAGCCTTCTTTTTTTTTTTCCAAAAGGAAAGGTGTTTCCTTTGCTTGGATCTCAGCATCATCTAGTTGTGCCTTGTGATTTTAGTAATAGGTAAGTCATTTTATCTTTGCTGCCAATTGCATGCTTTTTACATTAATACTAAAAGTATTATCTTATTTATTGACATACAATTGTTTGCTTTTTATGTTGTTTCATTCAATATATGGTTTTTTATTTTTACACTAACATCATAATGGATAAGAGTTGGATGAGCATAAAGGATAGACTTAGTAGAGAATTCAAGAAGGATGTTGACAATTTCTTGGTGCTTGCATACTCTAACAAGAAAGTAGTAGTAAACAACAAAATTTTATGCCCTTGTATCAACTGCAATAATAGTTTGTATAAAGAGCGGGCAGAGGTGCGTGAGGATATTATAATGAGCGGTATGGTGCCTAATTATACAAATTGGCACCATCATGAAGAGGATATTTTGGATACGGTCAAAGATGATGCATTGTCTAATGATCCTATTAGTGATGAGAATGAGGACATCATCGACATGTTAGGAGCTACATGTGGAATACCAAACATTGAATCTTGTTTTGGCATAGAAATTGAATCTAATGAGGCTGCAAGGAAGTTTTATAAAATGGTAAAAGAGGCTGAGACTCCACTACATGTAGAAGTTTTGGATTTCTTAAGATTAGAGTTTTTGACTGATCTCTTATATGTGAAAATTTTCAATGGTTGACTAACAAATCCTTTAATATGTTGCTTCAAGTTTTTAGAAAAGTATTTCCAAGAATTAAGGAAATTCCTAATAAGTATTACAAAGCTAGAAAATTTATTCGTGACCTTGGTCTTGACTATGTTAAGATCGATGCACGTCCTAACAATTGCATTTTATTTTAGAAGGAATATGAGAAGGGTGATATTTGTCATAAATGTCATGCATTGAGATGGACTTTAGGAGTAGTAAAAGAAGGAAAAAATAAGTCAAAAATTGCTGTTAAAACTCTTAGATACTTTCCATTGAAGCTCCAACTTCAAAGAATGTTTATGCATCCTGAAATTGCTGAAAATATAAGGTGGCACCATAAGAAGCAGTATAAAGATGATGTAATGAGACATCCAGCTGACTCCCCTGCTTGGAAGAAATTTGACGAACTTCATCCAACATTTGCCTCTAAGTGTTGAAATATAGGGCTAGCATTAGCTAGTGATGGTTTCAATCTATTTGGGACCATAAGCATTTCTCATAGTACTTGGCCTCTTGTTTTAATTTCTTATAATTTGCCACCTTGGCTATGCATGAAGGAGCCTAATTTCCTATTAAGTCTTATTATTCCTGGGCCGAAGGCATCTAGAAATTCAATTGATGTTTTCTTACAACCTTTGATTGATGAGTTGAAGGAGTTGTGGGAATTAGAGGTTCCAACCTATGATGCTAGTAAGAAGGAGAACTTTAACCATGCGGGCAGCCATATATGGACCATAAATGATTTTTCTACTTTGGAAAGTCTATCTGGATGGTCAACAAAAGGGCAATGGGCTTGCCTTTCATGTAATAAAAAAACTTGTTCCCTTTACTTGCCTAATGATCATAAACTTTGCTATTTGGGTCATCGTCAGTTTCTCCCGAATGGACATCCTTGGTAAGATAGAAGAATGAATGCACACTTTAATGGTAAGCCAGTTGAGGGTGAAAAACCTCAACAACTTTCAGAGAATGGCATCTTGCAATAGTTAGAGTTACTAGAAATGGAAAGTGGTAAGAAACAAGGGAAGAAAAGGAATGTTGATGATTGGATTATGAATTGAAAAAGGAAGAGTATTTTCTTTAAATCATCGTATTGAAATTAGGATTTGTTAATTAGACATAACTTGGATGTTATGTATATTGAAAAAAATGTGTGTGACAATGTGATTGGGATGTTGTTAGATATTAAAGGCAAATCAAAAGATCTAATAGTGCACATAGAGACTTGGAAGAGATGAACATCAAAGAAAATCTTTACATTAAAGTGATAAATGGAAAAGAAGTGAAGCCTGCTGCATGTTACAATTTATCATCTAATGAGAAAAGAAAATTATGTGAATTCTTAAAAGATGTAAAGGTTTTGGATAGATTCGATTCAAATATTTTAAGTTGTGTTAACTTGAAAGAGAAAAAATTGCAATTACTAACATCACATAACTATCATATCTTAATGCAGCATTTCATCCCTCTTGCAATTAAAAGTTTGCTACCTAAGAATGTGTGTGATCCCTTAATTGAATTGAGCAATATCTTTAGAGAGTTATGTTTAAAGACATTAAGGCATGAGGACCTAGAACGATTGGATTCAAGTATTGCAGTCACACTTTGCAAACTTGAAGTGATATTACCATCAACATTTTTTGATGTGATGGTGCATTTACCAGTCCACTTGGCAAGGGAGGCACTTTTAGCTGGGCCAGTATACTATCGTTGGAGGTATTCTATTGAAAGGTAGTTGATCTTATTGTCAATAATATCTGAATCCTATCCCTTTAATTGGTTGGATTTCACTAATTCTGGCATGTCTGAATATGTATTTTTTAGGTACTTACATAGTTTAAAATCTTAGATGCGTAATAAGAGTAGGCCAAAGGGGTTAATAGCAGAAGGTTACCTAGCTAAGGATTATTTAACATTTTGCTCAGGTTATTTAAAGAGAATAGAGACTAGTTCAATAGAGTGGAAAGAAATTATGAAGGTGGTGATGCCACAATAGAAGGTTCTTTTTTTGTTTTCAAGAATGTTGGACATTTCTTATATGGAGTTACTTATCACCAATTATCCATGGAGGAATAACAACTTACTTGCCTTTATGTTTTGCAAAATTGTGAGGAAGTTTAGCCTCATATTGAGTAAGATGGTCTCACTTACCTTTTTAAGTTTCCACCCTGTTGCTACAACTTTTAGTTTCATAAATTTAATGTCATTTATTATAAATTTAGTTCTGAGCCTACATATATACATGACCATATAAAAATGTAGGGAGCAAAAAAAGTTTGTTGATGCTATATATCAGAATATGACTGCCAAAGAGAGGAAGATATTGCATATTAATCAGTTTCCTATGTGGTTCAGTGAGCTAGAAAGATAACCTTGCAACCTATCTTTTTGTCACCACTTAGATTTAAATATATTTAGTTTATTTCTAGAAGACTAAATTTTGTTTCTTCTTCTCTTTTTTTGTACATAATTTTTACTATGGATTGAGCATTCAGTTGGCACTGAATTCAATTCAGAGTTGATGTCTCTATCTATGGGACCTGAAACTAAGGTAAACTCGTACATGGGATATATTGTTAATGGATACAAGTTCTAGACATGTGATAGGCAGAAGATAATAAGTTCCAGAATTGTGGAGTACTCGTAAAGGGCGAAGCAAGCAGATATGCTAGTGCATGAGATAGTAATCCTACAATTGGTAATATTGACTATTTTGGGGTGCTAATTGAAGTTCTAGAATTGAAGTATTATGGAGGAAAGCATGTAATCTTGTTCAAATGCGATTAGAGAGATGTGTATATGGGCAGGGGAATGAAAGTTGATAAATATAGAATCATATCTGTAAACTCTATTCGGTCTTTGTGTACCAATGATCCTTTTATACTAGCCTCCCTAGCCAAATAAGTATTTTATATCAAAGACATGAAAGATTCTAATTAGCTTATTGTTCTCAAATCTTAACCTCGTGACTTTTATGATGTGGCTGCTGAGATAGATGAAGTAATAGAAGTTGAGGCTTATCAACATAATGAGATACATATTGATCAAAATTCAGTCTCGGTTGAAGATGTTGTGGTGGATATCATGAGAAATGACATTCTAAGTATAAAAATTGAATTAACAGCATCCCCTCCAATAAACCAAAAAAAAGGGGCCAAGAAGACTAAATGTAGCAATTATGTGAGGCAAAAGAAAAAGAGAAATGATCCTCTTGATGATTTTATTGTCTCAACTTAAGAATATATTTTTGCTTCATGATAGTCTTTAATTCTTTCAAATTATACTGTTTGAGATTGAAAGCATTATCCTGGTTTCATGTTTACTACTCTCAATTTTATTTCTTTTTATATTGTTTATTTGTTATGGTTAGTTTTAGTATATCAACAAATATTCTAGATGAACAATGTCTCAATAAGTTCAGACATCACAACAATCTTAGCTCTTAAAAGAAAATAATGTTGGTAAAATTTGAACCTTATTTCTTCATAAAGTTCAAGCATTACTCTTTTTTTACCTAGTTTTAGTATTTGTAAAATGTATGTTCAACAATAATGCAAAGGCATTGTATTGACAAATTAAATTTATGAGTTTTTATCATTAGGTTCATCTAGCAGAAGGAAGAGGACTCATGGTCAATCAAGAGCTTTAAAACTTAGTACTTTATTATCAGGATAGAAGTTATTGTTGACCCCATGATTGATTTTGATGATTGCCAAACTTTGAGTATATTATATATCTAATCATGTGTTTAAAGAATATGTGTAGGATTTTTCAAGTATCCAAAATGAAGAATTTATCTCAAGGATAAATTCTCTCAAGATGCCATACCAAAATACTTAAAAGAATAAATTTACACATATTTGGATGGCTTGGTATGAAGAAAGTAAGATTGGAAGAAGAGAAAATAAAATTGAAGGAAATAATTATATTTTATAAGACTTTGGGGCCAAGAAACTCAAGTTTGGAAGATCAAACATTGAAGAAAAATGAAGTAAAAAATTTTAGAGACTTCTCTTGAAAATTCAGAGACTTTTCTAGAAAATTTAGAGACTTCTTCTAAAAATTTGAAGACTTCTCCAGGCTATTTAGCATGCTTGCACATTGCCCTGGCATAGGCTCGAGACGTCTCAAAAATAGCTCAAGACCTCTTCATTTCAAAAAACAGAAATCTCATTTTTATGTTCTAAGATCAAAATGTCTTGAAAATTATTGAGAGCTCACACTATAAAATCGAGACTTCTTTGAAAAAAATCGAGATCTCTCAAAATGCACGACATCTTTCAACAAAATTTTTCTGCAATCTTTTCAATGACTATTTCTCCACTCCAACGGCTATTTCAAAGCTTTCAATGGCTAGAACTCACTCTCCAACCATCTTCAAGGATATTTAAAGATGGAGAATCAATTGAAATAAAAGATTAAGAAATTTAAAGAGAGAATCTTTTAGTTTTTATGAGAAACATTGAAAATCTAAAGAAAAAAAAAGTGAAAAGTTATGCACAGATTTTAGTAAACTTTCAAAGCAATCTTCTCTAACATCTTCTACATCCTTTCAAGTACAAATTGAAAAAAAGTCAAGCCTCAATCGAGCACATCATCAACTTCTTCTTTGAGATTTGAAGAGTTTTAATTCTATTTTTACTTTTATCCTAAAATTTTGTAATTATATTTTTGTTTCTTTACAAATTTTTTTAGAGAAAAGAAATTTTGGGATTAGGCCCGTCCAAGTCCAGAATTGGACTTATTAGATTTTGGTTGGTTGGTTTGAAAAATCAACTTGATTGTTAGTGAACCCAAAAAATTAATGATGTAAGATTTTGGTTGGTGCTCCTATGAAAATCAACTAGATTTGTTTGTGAGTCTGAAAAAATAAACACACTATAATTAAGAATGCATTATAGTAAAAATTTTAAGAAAAGCTTAGAAAGTGGAAGTAGGTGCCTGTTGCACTGAATCATTATAAAATTGTGTATTTATATTATGCTTTTAATTTTTTTTACTTTACTTTTATTTTTGATTTATATTATTTAGATTCTTGGTTTGCATACACTATCTTAAATCTGCTGCTACTTATATTATACACATCTCTACTATATCACTTAGGTTAAAATCAAAGCAACTATTTATTTAGAAAGTAAATTTGGATAATATTTTTTATAAGAACCTAATTCACCCCCTCCTTCTCTTGGGTTGCTATCTCTAGGCAACAATTGGTATTAGAGTGGATGCTCTAATATTTGATTGTTAACCTAATGGTTAAAGAGTAAAAGATCTTGGTAATCCAAATAAAATCATTTTTTTAATGAAGGTCATTCTATTGATCATCCTTCACTATTAAATGAATCAAATTACATACATTGAAAAATTAAAATGAAAACTTTTATACAATCACATGATTATAATTTATGAAAGATTATAATCAATGACCCATACACACCCAATGCATTGATTTATGATGAAGAAATAATCTAACTAAATGCTAAGGCTTTAAATATATTTTATTATTTATTAGATATAAATGAGTTTAATCTTATTTCTTCTTGTATTTCAGCAAAATAAGTTTGAGAGAAATTAGAAATGACTTATGGGAGAGCAAATTAAAAAGAAGAATCAAGCTCTCAAGAAGACATGAAAGCTCATCCCAACTTATGCCTCATGGTTCATAAGGATAAAAAAAAAGAAAAAGAAGAAACAAAAAAAAAGAAGACATTGATAAAGAGAGAGCTTAGCAAAGAAGAGAAAAATGAGAAAGAGAAAAAAGGCATTACAAATCCTTGTCTCATGGTCAATGACGATGAGGTAAATCTTGAAAATTCTTTCAATTTTACTTTTAATGAGTTGTTTGAAGTCTTTAATGATTTAATAGATGAATTTAAAAAATTGAGGCTCAAAAATAAAGAATTCAAAAAGTCTAATCTTCTTTTAGATGACAAAAAAAGTAAATTATTAATTGAAAAAGAAGATATTTTGAAAGAAAATAATACTTTAGCTAAAAAAAGAAGAAGAACGGATTAAGTTTGAAAATTTTTTAGTTGAAGAAAATATTGAGCTTAAAAAGGATAATGATACTTTAAGATCCTTCCTAAAAAAATAAAAATCTTTTAAATAAAAAAAAAAGAGCTCTTAGGAGAAAATAAAAAATTAAGAAGAGAGAATGAAATTTTGAAACCTATTGCTGAAAAGTTTACCATTAGTTTTCAAAATCTCTTATCTATGGTAAAAGTTAATAAGGTTATTTTCAATAAAATAGAAATAGATTTTAATATTTCAAAAAAATAGCAAAATGCTAAAAATACTATCATAAGAGATTCAATTAAAGTTCATACTATTAAATGCTTTCAATGTAATCAAATTGATCATAAAATTTTAGAATGCAATTTTAAAAGAATTGATCAAGTCTTAATAAAATAAATTTGAGTTTCAAAAAAAACCTTAAATACTAACTCCTATGGATCCAAGATGACTTAGGTACCAAAATTATGAAGTGATTTTGTAGGTACACCAAAGATCCAATAAAATGAAATGAGAAAATCTTTGTGGTTGGATGCCTTAGGAATAGACTTGGATGGATGATGATATTGATAAAATTTAAAATTTTCTCTCATCATATCATCAATGATTGTTAAAAAATATTTTGATTGATTAAATCCATTGATTGATATGCATGCATATGGTAATTTCTTGCTTGAAATATTTTTTATATATAATTGATTGATTTTGATTCTTGCAATAAATTTAAACCATGATTTGAATGTTTTGATTTTAAAGACCAATATGCTCTCTTCTATGTATCATGTTATGGATGAAATGATTTTATCTTAAAATTTAGCATGATATTTTAAGCCTCCCCATATTAACTTTATAATTGATGAATTTAAATTAAAAGATGCGTAATTGGGTTTGAATATTTTAATTGCTAAACCTACAAGAGAAACTAATTTTTGGCTTTCTCCATAAGATACTTAATTATAAAAATTCTCATAAAATTTTGCATGAAATAAGTACTTGAAAATAAGATATTTAATCATAAAAACCTAAGTGCTTAATGTATTGATTTATATTGTATCTTAGGTTAATCCTTAAGAATTTCAAAACTCCCTCATTGAACTAATCTCTTAAAGCCTTCATGTGGCTTCCCTTTGATTTGATCTTATTTTATCTGATTATTAGAATCTCCTAATTGATTAATTTTTTGATCTTCTAAATTTACTTGAATATTTTTTTTGATTATTGATTTAATTGCCTTTTCTTATCTTAAAAGAGAATTTATTGATGAACATTCATACTTTATTCTGATTGATTGATTTTAAAAATTAAATTTAAAAAATGATCTTCTTGAATCTTTAGAAGTTGATATCAAGCAAAATATTTCAAGACTACTATCATTTATCTTTAAAGCTAAATATTTAAAAGAAACTTTAGTTTTAAGTAATTGGTATCAAATAGCTTACTATTTATCATGTATTTGATTAATTATCTTATGGTAAAAAGAAAAAAATATTTTTATTTTAAATCTAATTTTGCATAGCTATATTCTTGATTTTATATCATTTGAGATAAACTTAAATATATATATCTTTTCTGAACCTAATTGCTTGATATTTCTTAAGAAAAGAAAGAGATGACATTTTTGAAGAATAACTGAAAACTTTTTTATAATTTATCTTTACTAATTTGCTGTTATCAACTCAAATTGATTTATCATTCCAAGTTCTCAAAATTGTTTGATTTGAATTAATTTATTTTTATCAATTCAAAACTAAAATCATTGGTATCAAGCTGAATTTGTAAATTGATCTTTAAGTGATATTGAATTATCAAAAAAATCATGATTTAGTCTAAATTTTAGTTTAATTGGTATCAATGGTATCATTCTTGCCTTGCATTTTATTATATTATTCTTGGCAAAAGAATTGAATATAATATTTTAAATCTATTTCACATTGATATACTTTTGAAGTGATACCATTTAAGATAAATCTAAAAAAAATTATACTTTTTCTAAACTTAATTAAGTGATATTTCTTATGATAAGAAAAATCTAAATTTAAACAAAAATATTTTTTAATTACTTGTCATACTCTTTTGATCCTCTTAATGTTTATTCTTATTGTATACATTTTTTTATAAATATCCTTTGAATTTAATAAAAAGTAAATTAATAAAAATTTGGTGTCTTCTTGAGTAAATGCTTAATTTGTTTGATCGATATTTGGATTAATTAAAGCTTAGTTCACTCAATTAATGCTAATGCTTTTAAATTTCATTTTAAAATAATTTTATTTGCAAAAGTAAAGGGAAGAAAATATTAACAAAGAAATGATCATTTAATTGAAAAGATCTTTGAAATTAAAAATGCTTTTCAAATTTAGAAAATTTGAGTTTTATGATTAAATTCCTATTAAATATGCTTGATTTGAAAGAAAAAAATGGAGAATAATTGAAAGATAAAATAATCTAGCTATAAGTATGAAAAATAGGGGGAGAGATATTTTTTAATTTAATTTGATTAAAAATTTTGATTAATTTATTTTGAGATAAATAAATTTTGATATTAAGTTCTCAATTAATTAATTTATGATCTTCTTAAATTGAGCTTTCAAGTATTTATTCAATTTAATATGTATGATTTGATTATCAAGTCATTTTTGAAAACTATTTGAAGTGAAAATGAGTTTGAGACATATTCTTACTCCAAATAAATTGATTTTAATATATTCTTATATTTTTAAAGCTCATTTATAAATATAATACCAAATTTTTTATGTGCCGATCTTTTAAACTTGATTTGCATGATCATTCTTAATAAATGATTGGAGTTAAATTAAATTTATAGCATATTCCTTCTCAAAAATAAATTTCTAAACTAATTTTTAAAACCCATTTAAAAATTTAAATTTGATACTGAATTTCTGATGAGCATTGCAAAATTTTTTTGAATTATTTATATTAAAATAATTTTTATTCAAAGTAATAAATTTAAAAATGTGACTATCTTTTGCTTTGATATTTTTTATTTTATGTTGCTCGATACATCTTCGATATATATCTTTTCAAAATTTAATTGACCATTTTTTTTTAAAAAAAATAAATATTAAAATATATATTATGCTTGATTTCATGTTCAAATCTTTTGAAAAGCTCTATTCTTCTTAAAGCTTAAAAGTGCATATTTGAAAATCTGATTAAAGATCATATTCATTCAAAAATAGGGAGAGCATATGATATTTAAATTCAAAATAATTTTTAAAATCAAAATAAATATTTAAAACTTATTTTAAGTCAAAGGATAAATTTTTAAAATAGAGATGATTCATTTAATTGATTTTATGAATTTAATACATCTCTCAATTAAATGCTTTGATGATAATTTTGATGATTTCTTATTTCTTCCTGTGAGCTTTTTGATGTTGTCCAAAAGAAAAAGAAGTATGTTGAGTATATGAAATATGTATGTACTAATGATGTACAATAAATTAAAGGCTCATTAATAATTCTTTCATAAAATTTAATTCATTATTCTTGTTTTGATTTATATTAGTTTCTTTAGCATATACTTAATATTTTGCCATCATCAAGAAGGAAAAGATTGTTGACCCCATGATTGATTTTAATCATTATCAAACTTTGAGTATATTATGTATCTAATCATGTGTTTCAAAAATATGTGTAAAATTTTTCAAGTATCCAAAATAAAAAAATTATCTCAAGGATAAATCTTCTCAAGATATTATGCTAAAATACTTAAAAGAATAAATTCACACACATTTGGATGGCTTGGTATGAAGAAAGTAAGATTGGAAGAAGAGAAAATAAAAATGAATGAAGCAATTACATTTTAGAAGAGTTTGGAGCCAAGTAACTCAAGTTTGAAAAGTCAAACATTAAAGAAAAATGAAGCTAGAAAATTTGGAGACTTCTCCTAAAAATTCGGAGACTTCTCTAGAAAATTTAGAGACTTCTTCTGAAAATTTGGAGACTTCTCCAAGCTGTTTGGCACACCTACACATTGTCCTGGCACAGGCTTGAGACCTCTTTGTTTCAGGATATAGAAACCTCATTTCTGTGTTTTGAGATTGAGATGTCTCAAAAATTTCTGAGAGCTCTTGCTGCGAAATCAAGACTTCTTCTAGAAAAATTGAGACTTCTCCAAATGCGTGATAGCTTTCAACAAGATTTTTCTGCAACCCTCTCAACGACTATTTCTCCACTTCAATGGCTATTTCAGAACTTTCAACGGCTAGAACTCATTCTCCAACCATCTCCAAAGATATTTAAAAGTGGAGAATCAATTAAAATACAAGATTAAGAAATTTAAAAAGAGAATCTTTAAGTTTTGGTGAGGAATATTGAAAATCCAAAGAAAAGAGAAAAAAGAAAAAAGTTATGCATAGATTTTAGCAAGCCTTCAAAGCAATGTTCTCCAACATCTTTCACATCCTCTCAAGTATAAATTGAAGAAAAGCCAAGCCTCAATCGAGCACATCATCAGCTTCTTCTTTAGAATTTGAAGAGTTTTAATTCTACTTTTACTTTTATGCTGAAATTTTATAATTATAATTTTATTTTTTTATAAGTTTTTTTAGAAGAAAGAAACTTAGAGATTAGGCTTATCCAAGTCTGGAATTCAATTTGTTAGGTTTTGGTTAGTTGGCCCAAAAAATCAACTGAATTATTAGTGAACCCGAAAAACTAATGGTGTAAGATTTTAGTTGGTGCTCATATGAAAATCAACTAGGTTTATTTATGAGCCTAGAAAAACAAACACATTGTAATCAAGGATGGATTATAATGAAAATTTCAAAAAAGGCTTGGAGAGTGGATGTAGGTGCCAGTTGCACCGAACCATTATAAAACTTTGTGTGCTTGTATTGTACTTTTAATTCTTTCTTTACTTTGCTTTTATTTCTGATTTACATTGTTTACATTCTTGGTTTGTATATACTATCTTAAATCCGCTGCTACTTATATTATACACATCCCCACCATATCACTTAGGTTAAAATCAAAGCATATACTTGTTTAGAAAGTAAATTTGGATAATATTTTTTCTAAGAACCCAATTCATGCCTCCCCCTTAAGTTGCTACCTCTAGGCAATAGTTACTATTGGATTTCAATAATGAGAACCATGATGTAGGTCCAAACTTCAATAATTTTAGCACCTAACTTGGTGTTCTAATGAGAAGCAATGAGGATGCTCCAATTACATATGAAAGCTGAAACCATGTCCCTCAGGAAAAGAAGGATAGGTTGTACCTCAAAGCACAGGTACGATATCAAATTTTCTTGCTGTAGTTTTTTTTTTCTTTATATATTTAGTTTGGTTAATTTTTTACAAATAGGATATCATGTTTGACTTACGGCTTTATTTGCAACTACTCTCTAAATATCTTACTCACCACATCTCTTTTTGTTAGGAAAAATTTGATTTTGCAAAAATTGAAGATAGGAAGAAATGAATTCTTCAAAAACTAGGAACTAAGTATTCAAACAAGAAGAGAAACTTGAAAGCTAAATACTATAACAAGTACAACAATGATGAGGAGCATATTGCAAATTGCCCTTCAAATATTACACCTGAGTATTGGACTTTGTATCTCCAACAAACTGGATCCACTCAATTTTAGGTAATAAACTGACTTCATAATCTTAATTCACTAGTTCTTGATTAACATATTATGAACATCCTACCACCTCTAGATCCTATAACCTTCTGTGTTTGTATCATTTACAAAACTTATTAACACTGTTATATAGAAAGTTTGTAGGAGGAATAAGGATAATCATTCTAGGCAAATAATGACCAAGACAATAGGTACAAAGAGTTATGCTCGAGTCTGAGCTAAAGAGGTAAAGTGCTTTTATCCCTTCATAAGTTAGATTTTCAATCACTTTCTACCATGCATGATGTTAACTAACTATTTTTTAATATTTATATAGAAAAAAATTGGAGCATGAGCCTACCAAATTTGAAATGTTTCTTGCCATATATAAATGGAAAGATGAAAGTGCATCAGATGAAACTGCAAAAATTATGATGGTAAAGCCTGACAAAAATTGGAACATGAGCCTACCGGATATTTTCTTCCTTTGGTGATTTTGATATGTGATTTGCTACGTATACAAGTTTCATTTTTTTTTTTAAGATCAATGAATATACTTAATTTTTTTTCCTAAAAATTGATCAATCTTCCTCTTTTGTTTTCCCTTCTTGATAAAAATAGCTAATTTTAAGCTTTATGAGGCTATACAATTATATGCAGTTTACTTTAGCTGCTAATGTCTTTTAATTTGTTGATTTTGATGTTTGTTTGTCATTCTTATGTCAATTTACACTATTTGTTTGTCATTCTTCATGCAATATCTTATATTTTTTATGCTATTTTAGTTGATTTTGTTGATTCTGCTCTTGCATGTGTTTCTGTTATAGTATCCTTCAATTGTTTTTGCCTCTATTCTAATTAAATTGATGATTCAATTGTGTTTGACATAGGAACAAGTTCAGACTTTGTCAAGTCAAGCTTCTAAGGAAAATCCTGGCATGCCTGCGGATGAAGACATAATTTTCGCTCAAGTTGTAGGCAATGAGAGGTATGGATGTGTATGATTGTATAGTCTTGGTCCTACACTAACTATTATTTTTGAAAAACCTCCAACTAAATCATAATTGGTCTCTCAATTAGAGTAAGCCGACAAGCAAAATATTGAAATGCAAGAAGTAATTAAGTATTTGAAATAGCATCTTGATGATGATAAGAGGCAATGAGAACAGGATAGGCAAATGTGGATGCAATTTATGGAAGGATTTAGAAGAAATTCCAATCCTAACATGGTAATTTCTGTTTCATTTAAGAAGTTGATATGCCACACCAATTAATCAAGTAGATTTTTTTTTGGGTTTATATTAGTTTAGTTACCAAGCTGCACTCAGACTTCCATTTCTTCATGCTACTATAATTTTTTTTCCTTTAATAAATCTTGTTGTAGGCATTCAAATTAAATGGTCACTTTACTTTAACCAACTTCATAAATTTTTTATTCATGTTAGCTTACATGTTAGCACCCATCTTTGATAAATTTCACTTTGGGATTTTTCTTTTGCCGAGCTTCATTTTGGCTATGCTTTTTTATCTGCTCTCTCACTCCTGGATTCTAGGTTTTCTGCCTTATTTAGACTTATATTTATTCTTCATCCTTACTATTGTCTCTGCTACTTTGCTACTGATGTATGTTTGGAGTTCAGGATGGAGCTGCTATTCCATTTATTTCAGTAGCGATTGGGAAGTAGTCTACTATTGCTGCAATGGTTTTTTTTTTTGATAGTGGTCCTTTTGTTTGTTGTTTTTTGGTGAAGCAATGTGCTTAAGGTTTTAAGTTGTGTTTCTAGTCCTTGTTTATCTCTTGTCGCATTTTTAGCTAGTGTAAGGAGTTTACGTGCTGTGTGTTCTTTTGTTTTAAAGTAGGCAGGAAAGATGAGCTCTTAAATTAGCTCCTAGTTGATTGCTTATGTCTACTTCTATTTCATTAATAAAATTATATCCTATCTTGCTGATAAAAAAAATGTTGATGGATCTTTTCATTATTAAATGTGATTGTAGAGTGGCGAAAGTGCAATAGAAGGGTTTATAAGTAATGAAAGAACACCAAATGATCATATTGGAGCTTGAACAAGATCCATAGTGGCATAAAGAAATTCATGATTCTACAAAAATATTAGATACACAAGCTGTGAAATTGATTTCATGTATATAATTTTAGGTTACATTACCACCTATATAGCATTTTGGATGTTTATCAGTACATTGTATTTTCAGATGATTTTGAATCCTAATTTTCTAGTGTTAATAAAAACCTTGTTGCTTGGTTTAAATTGCATATTTCTTCTACTTTATTTTATTATTATTTAAAAAAAAGGATTTTCGATGAGGGTTATTCATCTATAATAAGATCACTAAAATGATCAAAGACCATCACAAAAGGATAATTCATTAGTGATGGCCTTCAGAGGTTATAAAGAGATCACAATTGATAAACGAAAGGCCATCACAAAAGGGTAACTCATTAGTGACGGCCTCTAGAGGTTATAAAAAGGTCACAATTAATAAATTGAGTGGTTACATTATTATATCTACAGTGACCAAAATAAATATACACTTTCACAAAAGCATATTTTTAATGATCAACGTGATCATCATAAAAACTTACAGAAGAACTTAATTTCTTCTCACAAAAATAATGATCAACTTTTATAATAACTAAATAATAACAATAAGGGTCATGTTTGACCGTCATTAATAACTGCAAAATGGACACTATGAAATTGGTTACTAATGTACACAAATAATAACGAGACATATAAAAGCCATCATTAAAACTTTTTGTGAAGCTACTTATAGTGACGATAAGTGACAACCAACTTTTTTCTCATAAAAAAATTTTACCGACAGTTTTCCTTCTTTTAGTGAGAGCCAACAACCCTCACTGAAACTCGATTTTCTTGTAATATGGCGATGGTGAGGATAGAAAAAGGAGGAGAAGAAGGAAAACATTAACTTGGTTCGGCAACACCTACTGTGAGAGATCCGGCGATCTCTTAGGTGGAATCTCAAGAAGAGGCTCGATGGAAAATCTTAAAATCTTAAGCTATTTTTCGAGCAATTTGGGATAGAAAATCAAGGAAGAGAGGATATCTGTTTATAAACAAGAATTAGGATCATTTTAACTTGAGTACTAGTGGGATTCTTTCAGGTTTTCAATAGAAAGTCGGGAGAGAAGAAGAGTCTTCTTCTTATCCTCCTCTCACGTGTCTAGCATATGTTGCTCTCTCCCTTTTTTTTTTTCTTGCTTTAAGATTCATGCCAGAGGATTAAAAAAAATCTGGGTTCTCACACATCACCTCTGGGATTCACTTTGAGATGGAAAAAGTCTGTGTTCTACTTTGGAACTTGCTAAGGTGTGGGAATGGGGGGGTGGGCCAGAGGATAAAGACGATACCTTCCTATCTTAAAAGGCATTGTTTGAGTTGATGAGATATCTATGTACATGGTGTCTCCCTACTTTTAGGGTTGGTACACCCATCAGCCCATAAATTAGTCCCTTGATCTTTCCAAATCAGCCACGGCTTCACCCACCCTTTTATTTAGCACCATGGTACTTGCTTTCCTTTTGGGTCTCTACAAGGAACACAAGGTCAGAGTCATTAAAGACTTTGGTGCTCTGATAGATATACAAAGGGCGGCTGTCACAAAAGATGACTTAGGCTTCTCACCTACACCAGCAATTAAAACATGGATTAGACATTAAGTAGGTGGGCAGAATGATTAAAAGAAGTAACAATATCACGAGTCGCAGAGCTAGCTTCCATAAATGTCATTTTGGTGAGTTTTTTCTAATGTACACACTTATGAATATCTAAAATCATGTATATAACCTTGAATTCAATATTTATGTTTATACTCTATAAATTATTATTTTTGCATATATAGCCTTGTGAATATTTGAAATCTTTGCAAATTTATCATTTACATGTATAATCTTATAAATTATTTCTTTTTGCATGTCTACCTTATGAGTTAAGGGTATACAACTAAAAAGAAATAATTTATAAAGACATATATAAGCAAATAATTTATAAAGGTATATGTAAAAGAAAATAATTTATAAAGATGTACAAGTAAGTAAAAACATTCTAAGGGTATACATGTAATTTTAGTTTTTTTATAAGAGCATGCATACAAAAAGAATAATATACAAGGATATGCACAAAAATAGTAAATTATATTCTTGTTATTTTAGATATTTATAAGATTGTATTCGTAAAACTCTTTGGCTTTTAACCTTTGGAGACTTGTGGATCAAGACCAAACATGATTGGAATCTTGGAAAGTTTCAACAAGGATTAAAAAATAAAAAAGGAAAATATTGCTCATGACAGCTATGGTTACTCTTTCTAAATGGCCTTAAATTGCTGGGTTGAATAACTCATTTTGGCCGTATCACCATAAGTCTACCTCAATAAATTACCTTTGTTTGATTTATGTTTGCGCTTAGCTGATGCGGAGCATATTATTTTTAATATCTTACATTCTTAAAGGTTGAGTTTGTCCCATGGGCTTTGGCTTTTTTGTTGTTTAATGGAACTTAGAAAGGAGAAATATTTTACCTGCGATATACAATGTTCATATTCTTTGGTACTCTATCATTGGTTATAAGGGAAGGGAATCATGCCAACTCCTTGGTTGCATGAAAGCACCATTTAGGAGATGTTTGGTTGGGAGGAGTGGAAATCTAAAATCGGAAGGAGAATGGGTGATTTCTATTCCCATAATTCTGTTGAGAGGAGTCTTATTCCGATTCTGAAATAAAATAGGAATGATCCAATCTATCTAAAATTCAATCCCCACTATTCTCTAGGACAAGATTTTACATATTGGTACCGGACACTATGTCGATTGTTGATTGATATGGTGCCATACCGATTCGTATCATATCGTACCGATTCATATCGATAATAAAAAATTCAAAAAAATTTCAATCCAATGGTTAAAATAAAAGGGACCAAATCAGATTGAACCAGATTATACTGTATCAAACCGTATCCAAACTGACATAACCCAAAAACCAGTCGAAACCGTCCCGGTTCCCTGCTAGTCTGACTCGATTCATCCTGTACCGACCGATTCGGTCTGATACAGTAAACCATACTCTAAGGATTCAAATTTTCATTTCGATTTTGATTCCGATCACAAATCAAATGCTTCGGAGGATTCAACCAATTCCAATTTCGATGCCAATCCATTTCGATTTCTATTTCGATTTCAATTTCAGTCGCGGACCAAACATCTCCTTAGTTCCCATTTAGCATGAGTAAACATTTATATGTAAGATATCATGACTGGAACTTTTGTAGAATGCAAAGGCGACTTCTAGATGTTCATGAACTAAGTAAGATGTATAGATGTTTAGACATGTTATTTATACAAGAAAAGTATAGCAGAGCATCTAAACTTTGGCACAATTATAATATATCATTATTTTTTTTCTTTTCTTAACCTTTTTCAACTTTAAACGTCCATTAGTTTATTCCTAGCATAATTTCTTACAGCACCAGGCCTAACTCATTTTAGTGATTGAGTCGTGAGTCTTATACCTTTGCTAAGCTTTTTTCTTTTGGTATAAGTCCTATACTAGGCTTAACGTAGGCTGAAGTAGCTAAAGTTGACGATGAAAGACATGTACTTAAACCAACTTATAATTGGAGAAATTTCAGCTCCCTCTTTGAGTTTGAGCAGCATCTTGACTGAGATCATGGTATGCATCAAAATCGGACAATTCATGATAGGATATATTTCAAGATATCAGCTAACATGATATATTCATTTCGTGCGATATTTTCAATCAAGTTTTATGCCTTAAATAATTAAGTCTTGAAATTAATATATAGTTAATATAGATTTATTATATTGGCTAAGATATCAATATCTTGGTCTGAAAATATTGGCTGAAATAAATTGGGATCTCTATTCATCTTGATCTTAGCCATCCATCAAGATAACAAAAATATATATCAAGATTTAAAACCATGAGTCCAAATTTTTTATTCATACATGATATATCATGATCGAGTTATTATATAGTTAATTTACAAAATATTATTTGTTCATATGAGATAGAATTTGTTATCATATATTTGCAATGTTTATTACTAATTCAGATTTTCTCCGATGGGAATTAGAGAGGGCCAATTCAACGATCATGACAATATCATAGCCATGATTGCATGGGGGGTTTTAAATTGTATCTTTTGCAGGGAAGAATGATTTATTCTTTTTTGCGATATACATCGTTCGATTGCAAAATAATTGCTATAAAAATCTATGCAGCTAGATGAAAAAGAGAGTTCGGAGTGCTTTGAGATTTATGCGAGATATGATCAATGGATGATTCTTGTCAAGAAAAAATGATCAGTCATTCATCAGTGCAGGAGATACAACCTGAACCCGATTGTATGTGCCCCATGCCATACATGGGATCGTGCATGAGATAGAGCCCATGCAATTGCAACAATTATAACATACGTAGGCATCGCTGAGGATTGAACTGGCTCTCTCTAGTTCAATGGCGATCAAGGGTCGCAACTCGTTTATTATCTTAATCATTGCCCCTTATTTTCATCAACAGCTAGGTGGCTCTTATATATCTTCTACCCTCTATCAAAGTCTACTAGCATATAAAATAGGTAGTAGGATTAGGTTGCAATTACTCATCGTGGATGATGGAGGATCTTTGGTCATGACATCTGCAATTTGGATATCATTAGGATGGCAAGCATAAGAAGCCGACTTTTTTTTTCTTTTTAATCCAAATTCTTTTACTTGAGCCTTGTATTGGACTCCAAGACCAAGTCACCTAGTTTCTTTATCTCTAGTTTATTTCTTAGTTTTCATATATGAGAAGAAAAAATAATATGTTTCAACTCGTACATGTATATTTTCACTAATAGATGATTACAATCAGTATTTTATCATATCATTTATTTAAAAATTATTACTCCATTCTCAAAAGTAACATATATATAGTTTGTTATATATATCATTCAATGTTTTAAATTTCATGAAATAGGATTACTTCTACGAAACAGGATGCATTGTTATTCCATCTTGCTCGGACACGGGACAATAAATATTTCTAGACATGCTAATTTAAGATAATAGCGGAATGATCTCGTTCCGATATCTGGGATGGTCTGACATCTGGGATGATATCTTATCCCAATGTTCGATGGAAAGTTAAGTCCTTGCATAGATTATGGTTATATAGAATTCCGTTGGCCTTGCCTTGTAGAACGGTTCTCTTTTCTAGTTATTTTCTTTAATCTTCCACGAATTCTATATCCATGCAACTTTATAATAACTTTTCCCCTTTCAAATCAAAACTAGTATGGTTTTATTAAAAATTTCATTCTTTAAATAAGATGTCTATCTCCTATTTCGTCTGAACATCCACGTCTATTATATCGAAACTTTAGAAACCTCCTATCGTAATTGCCAGCTGGCATGCCTCAAAAGGCATTTTCCCATTCCCCACCTCCCATGCCGCAAAGGACCAAGCTACCCGGTTCCAGTTCTCACAAGCTTTGGATTTCCTCAGATATCCCTTGCCTCTTGTTCTACCTTCTTGCCCCCACTTCCTCTTCCCTCCCTCTCCATCCATAGTGCTGCCCGTTGTTGCCCACCCTCTTGTCTTCTTTGTTGCTATATTTGCTTCTCTTGCTGCTTATCTTGGCTTCCTGGGTGTCCTTCGAATGTGCTTCTATGTCCTTCTTAAGTCTCCAAAGAAGGATTAGAAGTTGAGGGGCCCTTCTTTGTCTGCAGCACTTGCTGTCTTTTTCTCTCCCCTTTTCTCTCTGTTTTCTGATGAAGTTTAAGGGGTTTTTGTTCATAAGCCATTGTCTGTTCTGGAGGATTGCAACAATGAACTGCCGAATGAAAAGTTTCTTTGTTGAAGAAGCAATTATGAACGAATAATAAAGTTTCTTTGTTGAAAAAGCAATGATGAACGAATAATTGGAGCATGGCTGAGAATTGATGTTACTTCTTCCATGGAATACAGTTGTTTGGCCGATAAGAATTCCTGGTTGGTTTTCTTTCTTTCTTTCTATTTCTATTTTTGATTATTTTCACTTCTTTAGGATGATTTTATGAGAATTAATGTCAAAGTTGTTGTATTTATGTGGTTTTTAATCCAGAGTGAAAGCTGGCGAAATTTGACCAGAAACTCATCGTGGGACTGATAATTGTGTTGTTCAGAGCAGTTCGGAAGCATTGGAGGTATTGGCAGCGGTGGGATTTTTGTTCCCATAACCCAAAGTCATGGACTGCTATGTCAAAATGTGAATTTTTCATTAAAAAAAAAAAAGTTTTTTGTCCTTAAATTCAATTATTATGTGATATTGCGAATGAGAACACTAAATCAGCACTATATTTTGTAACGTGTTATCTAGTCCTACATGAAAATTTATTATAAAGATGAGGAAAGAAGAGTGTCCTTTCCTGAAATTAATGAAATTAGAAAGTGGAGTGTTTGCATGAATACCATTGAAGCTTAAACTGAGTAGAATATGGGTCCAACTCATGCTATATATTACACTCAGCTGCTATGTTAATGAACTTATAGAGTTTGGTTTAATTTTGATTCATGATGAAAGGTTGTACATCAGAGTGAAATTAAATGTTTCTATGCTATTCCACTGTACTAGGCTGACAATCTCTTAATGTTTAGTTCAGCTATGCTACTGTTTCTGTTGATATGATGATTCACTTTGGGAAAGTATGATTATGATGTGTCAGAGAACATGAAGATATAGAATACAGACTGATTGACAGGGATATGAAAGTCCTGGACCTGGTGTCTCATTTGGATCATTTAAGTACACTGCCTCCCAACCCATACCTCCACTCTGGCAAACCACTTCCTTTTCTGATTCTAATTGCTAGTTGGAAATGCATGTCTTGAACCAGAGAGAGACCGGCAAGGCAGTAGACCTTATAGATTTGGAGGAGAGGGAGAGAAGGGAGAAGGAAATGGAGTAGAAAAGGGAGAAGGTTGAGAGGAGATTGGGATGGGTAGCAGGGATGGATTGAACTGGAATAGACGTAGGGATTTTAAGCATGGGTCCGGGATGGCATATTTGGAATATAATTGGAATTTAGATGAAAAACTGGATGAAGTCGATCTCTTGCTGCCATTGTTGCAGCTCCTATAGCCAATGCAGTATGTGGGGTTGGTCTGTGGAAAGGCTAGGCAGGCTTCCTTACTTCTCTCTTCAGATATTTAGTTTAGAACCTAAAAATTTCGTTAGGTTAGAAACTAATGGGTTTGTCCTCCAACAGATTCTTCATTATTTTCTTACTGTGGATTTGTATTTATTGAAACTCTGCCAGGTGACTGAAATCAATACAACAGTCTTAAGTTTGAACCCACAGCAAACCACAAACTTTACCTCAGAAGAGAGGAGATGCAATTTACAGTTATAAAGCTTTACGAGTACCCAAAGAAAATACCTCTCTGAGAAAAAAATGCTGAATTGAGTAAACATCATGTAGAGTGTTGACCCTTGGACTGATTTTGATGATAATAAAAGCATTTAAATATAATTTGTTAAGTTACTAATATTGTTTTTAAGGATGTGTAGTTAAATTCCAAGCAGTTACAATGATATAAATGACTTCCATCAATCAAATGAAGCATCATCAATCAAGAGGCTTTTGAAGAAAATTAAGACTTTACACATCATAAAAAGAATGGTTAATGAGAGATAAATTAAGTTTAAGAAGCAAGTCTAGCCTACAAAAGAAATTGGAGAAGAAAGGATGTCAAAACCTAAATGGCACGCTTGGCAAGCATCTTAGTTGATTAAGATTAAAGGTTAGTTGACTATGTCTCAAAAAATAGCAAAGACAAAAAGCACAGAAAAATGAGATTTCTGAATTTAGGGGACTTAGTCGACTAAGTCTTAGAAGTTAGTCGACTGTGTCTCAGAAGACTGTAGAAGACAAACAGCACAGAAAAATGAGATTTCTGGACCTAAGGGACTTAGTTGACTAAGTCTCAGAAGTTAGTCGACTATGTCTCAGAAGACTGCAGAAGATAGAAAGCGCAGAAAATGCTGAAGTTGAGGTGCAGGGGACTTAGTTGACTAAGTCCAAGAAGGTTAGTCGACTAAGTCACTATAACGGCTAGTTTTTCTCAGAACTATATTTTTTCAGCCCCAACTTTTTTTTCAACGGCTAGATTTTCGTGCCCAATGGCTAGAACATTAAATGTGGCTTCTTCAAAAATTTTAGAGTAGTGGGAAGGCCTTGGAATATATAAGGAACATATAAGAACTTCAAAAAAGAGTTTTTGCAATCAATATTCAAGAGCCTTCAAGCCTACACCAAGTGCATTCATTGTGAGAGCTATAAAGTGAAGAGAAAGATTTATTTTTCTAAAGATTCTCTATCCTTCTAATCATTCTCAAAGTGAGAGAAGCTAAGACGCAAACATTGAAGAGCTTCACCAACTTCTCTCAACCATTCAAGAAGATGAGCAAAGCAATCAAGCCTTCTATCTTCCAAACTCTTCTTCTTTGGGCTTCATTGAGTTTTTCTTTCTAAACTTCTTTTAATAGTGTGATTGTGTTGTATTTATTTACAAGTTTTTTGGGGTGAGAAACTTGGAGTTGGTCCAAGCCTAAAGTTGGACGTTGTAAAGATTTGATTGGTGAACCTAGATCAAAACCAATTGGGATTGATTGTTAGCCCAGAAAAACAATCATTGTAGAGGTTGTAGTTGGTGAGCCTAGGTCAAAATCAATCGGATTGGATTGTGAGTCCAAGAAAACAATCGAACTATAATCAATTGAGTGATTATAGTTGAACTCTCAAGTAATTCACTTGAGGAGTGGACGTAGGTGCCAAGGTTGGTGCCGAACCACTATAAAAGCTTGGTCTCTTGTGCTTGTATTATGTTATTTTCATTGCTCTCATTCTATACTTAAATTTTACATTATTTCACCAAGCGCTCAATATTAAAATACAGCTAAATTAGTAATTAAAATTTTTAAAACACCCAATTCACCTCCCTCTTGGGTGGCCATCCTTGGACAACAAGTGGTATCAGAGCGGGTGCTCTATATTAGTTGTTGAGCTAATGGTCTTAGAGCTAAAGATTTAATAGCAAACCCAATTGGGACTTCATTGGTTGAAGGACAATCAACCAATTGACCCCTGCTTTTCAATGGAACCAATTATACCTATTGGAAAGCAAGAATGAGGATATTTATTCAAGCATAAGACTATGACATGTGGAGTGTCATAGTAAAAGATCCTTACACACCCACAATCATAATTGATGACATGTCCATTCCAAAGCCCAAAAAGAGTTGAGATGAACATGACAAAAGAGAAGCACAACTCAATGCCAAAGCAGTGAATGTGTTATATTGTGCTTTAGATGCAAATGAGTTTAATCGGATATCAACATGTTCATCCGCCAAAGAAATTTGGGATAAACTTAAAGTTACCCATGAGGGTACTAATCAAGTCAAAGAATCTAAGATAAATATATTGGTACGCAAGTATGAATTGTTTAAAATGAAACCACATGAAACTATCATTGAAATGTTTACAAGATTCACCGATATATTAAATGGTATAAAAAGTCTAGGAAAGGATTATTTTAACAGTGATGTTGTGCGGAAAATTCTTAGGTCCTTGCCAAAGAATTGAGAGCTAAAAATGACTGTCATTCAAGTAGCAAATGACTTAAACAAGTTAGCTTTGGAAGAGCTCATTGGATCTCTTATAACTCATGAGCTAAATATGAACCAAGGAAAAGAAGAAGAGGTGAAGAAAAAGAAAACAATAGCCCTCAAGACTGCTGCCATTCATCAAAAAGAAAGTGATTCCGAAGAGAGTTCGAAGGATGATGAGGAGATGGCCATGATAGCAAAAAGATTCAAGAAGTTCATGAGAAGGAGAAAGAGATTGGAACCTAAGAAAAAGTTTAACAAGGAAGAAGGTAGCAAAGAAAAGGAAAAAGAAAAAGAGAAGGAACAACCATCCATTTGCTATAAGTGCAAGAAGCCCGGACACTTTCGGATGGATTGTCTAATGTTGAAGAAAAACTCCAAAAAATTTAAGAAGAAAGCATACAAAGCCACATAGAGCAATGATGAGGACTCCTCTTCAAGTGAGGAAGAATATCAAAGAGAAGAAAAGGTAAATCTTTGTCTCATGGCACATAATGATGGTGAGGTAAATGATGATACTTCAATTTCAGATTTTACCTTTGAAGAGTTATATGATGCTTTTAATGACTTAATTGGTGATTTTAAGAAGTTATCACATAAGAATAAAGAACTAAAGAAAGATAACCAAATCTTAACCAAAGACAAAGCTAAAGTAGAAGAAGATATGAAAGAACTACAAAATAAATTAAATGAATCTAATGAAAAGAATATCTCCTTGCAAGATGAAATAGTAAGACTAAGATCAATTGTGGATAGATACATGATTAGCACAAAGAATCTTCAAACATTGATTGATAATTAAAAGATGATTTTCGATAAAGCCGGTTTAGGATACAATCCATAAAGAAAACAAAAATCTCTAAGGAATGTGTTTGATAGATCACAAAATCAAAGAAAAAGCATAACTTGCTTTAAATGTAACAAAATTGGACACAAAGCATTTGAATGCATAATGAATGCAAACAAGAAGCTTAATACAAATCAATCAAAGATGAGACAAATTTGGGTCCCAAAAGGAACCATTTGTGCTAACCTCAAAGGACCCAAGTTAACTTGGGTACCTAAATCTACTTAATTTTGTGAATAGGTGTGTTTGGCATCCGTGAGAGCTAAAAGAAGATGGTACCTAGATAGCGGATGTTCGAGGCACATGACGGGAGATAAATCTTAATTTATCTCTCTTGAAGCAATGGATGGAGGTGTGGTGATATTTGGAGACAATAATAAAGAAAAAATCATTGGTCTCGGTAATATCTTGATAACACCCTCTACTAGCATAGAAGATGTCTTATATGTTGAAGGACTAATGCATAACTTACTTAGTATAAGTCAACTTTGTGATAAGGGCTTTAATGTTTCATTCAAATCATCTTATTGTATTGTAATTAGCTCTATAGATGAAAGTATTAAATTTATAGGAAAAAGACATGGAAATGTTTACATTGTTGATCTTGATGAACTTAAAAATGAGAATATTGATTGTCTTGTTGCTATGAATGCTAAACTCAATGAATCAAGTTGGATTTGGCATAATAGATTAGGTCATGCAAGTATGGACTCTCTAGCAAGATTAATTAAACTTGATTTAGTAAAGGGATTACCTAAAATAAATTTTGAGAAGGATAAAATTTGCAAAGCATGCCAACTTGGTAAACAAACAAAATCTTCCTTTAAATCTAAAAATATTGTTTCAACTACTAGGCCTCTAAAATTACTCCATATGGATTTGTTTGGACCTATTTCGACTACTAGTCTTGGAGGAAAAAGATATGGCTTTGTAGTAATAGATGATTTTTCAAGATATACATGGGTTTTATTTTTATCACATAAAGATGATGCTTTTGATATGTTTGTTGATCTATTTAACAAAATAACAAAAGAAAAAGAATGCAATGTTTTATATATAAGAAGTGATCATGGTACGGAATTTGAAAATCAAAAATTTTAAAATTTTTGTTCTAAAAATGGAATCAATCATAACTTTTCAGCACTTAGGACACCTCAATAAAAATGGGATAGTAGAAAGAAAGAACAGAACATTAATTGAAATGGCACGGACCATGCTTTATGAAAGCAACCTTCCAAAATATTTTTGGACGAAAGCTATTAACACCGCATGCTATGTGCTAAATAGAGCATTAATTAGATCTATTTTGAAGAAAACTCCATATGAGCTTTATAAGGAAAAGAAACCTAATGTTTCATACCTTAAAGCTTTTGGATGTAGATGCTTTATTTTAATAAATGGTAAAGATAAATTAGGTAAGTTTGATGCAAAATCAGATGAAGGTATTTTCCTAGGCTATTCAACTAACAGTAGAACATATAGAGTGTTTAACAAAAGAACATTAGTTGTAGAGGAATCCGTGCATGTCATCTTCGATGAAACTAACTCTCTAAAAGTAAGAGAAGAGGAAATTGAAATGAATGCAGATAATTTAGAAAAGGAATTGAAGAATATGACACTTGAAGATACACCTTCACAAGAACAAGAAGGTGAAAAGCAAGATATCGAAGAAAGGGAGCAACAACCTCAAGAGGAGCAAGGTACATCTAATTTACCAAAAGAATGGAGGTATGATCATAATCATCCCAAAGAATTAATTATTGGTGATCCATCTCATAGAGTTAAAACTAGATCATATCTTAGGAAAGCCATGAATCATATTGCATTTGTATCTCACTTAGAACCTAAGAATATAATTGAAGCTGAAAAAGACTCAAATTGGATATTAGCAATACAAGAAGAATTAAACCAATTTGAAAAAAACAAAGTTTAGGAACTAGTTGAAAGACCTAAAAACTTTCTTGTAATTGGAACTAAATGGGTTTTTAGAAATAAACTTGATGAAAAGGGCAATGTAATTAGAAACAAGACTAGATTGATTGCACAAGCATATAATCAAGAAGAAGAAATTGATTTTGATGAATCCTTTGCACCTGTAGCTAGACTTGAAGCTATTAGATTGCTCTTGTCATTTGCTTGCCTTATGAATTTCAGATTTTTTCAAATGGATGTAAAAAGTGCATTCTTGAATGGACTAATTGAGTAGGAAGTTTATGTTGAACAACCTCCGGGTTTTGAAAATCATGAATTGCCCAATTATGTTTATAGGGTTAAAAAGGCACTCTATGGATTAAAACAAGCCCCTAGGGCTTGGTATGATAGATTGAGCAAGTTTTTATTAAACAATGACTTTAGAAGAGGAAATGTAGACAAAACATTGTTTATTACAAGAAAATCAAATAGTTTACTAATTGTACAATTATCTGTTGATGATATTGTATTTGGAGCTACTAATGAAGATTTGTATAGAGAATTTGCTAGTCTTATGCAGGAAAAGTTCGAGATGAGCATGATGGGAGAACTCATATTCTTTTTTGGACTCCAAATCAAGCAATCAAATGAGGGGATCTTCATCAACCAAAGCAAATACATCAAGAAAATGTTAAAGAAATTTGGGATGGAGAATGTCAAAGGAAGTGGCACCCCTATGAGCACAAGTTGCAAGCTTGATTAAGACCCAAAAGAAAAAGTAATAGATCTTAAGCTATATCGAGGTATGATTGGATCTTTACTATATTTAACTGCAAGTAGGTTGGACATAATGGTTAGTGTATGCATGTGTGCACGTTATCAATCAAATCCTAAGGAATCACATGTATTAGCAGTTAAAAGAATCTTTAAGTATCTAATAGATACTCAAGATATTGGTTTATGGTACTCTAGACAATTTTTATTAGATTTAATTGGTTATAGTGATTCAGATTTTGCGGGTTGTTACTTAGATAGAAAAAGTATAATTGAAACATGTCAATTTCTTAGAGTAAATTTGATCTCTTGGTTTAGCAAGAAACAAAACTCAGTAGCCTTGTCTACGGTGGAAGCCGAATACATTGCTGCTGGAAGTTGTTGTGCTCAACTATTGTGGATCAAACAACAACTAGAGGATTATGGTATCACTTGTAACAATATTCCTATTCGATGTGACAATACTAGTGCTTTAAACTTAATAAAGAATCCAATATTACACTCAAGAACAAAATATATAGAGGTAAGACATCATTTTATTAGAGACCATGTACAAAACAATGACATAACTCTTAAGTTTGTGCCAACTGAAAATCAAATTCCAGATATTTTCACCAAACCTTTAAATGAAGAAAGGTTTTGTGCCATAAGAAAGCAATTAGGGCTATTTGATCCATATTGTTAAAATTATGATTATATTTGTATGTTGGAATGATTGTAATGATGTGATAAATCTCTCATAAATCATGCTTGCATTAATTTCATTGAAAAAGGCATGGGTCACTGCAAAACCCCTTGGACTGAAACTCTAACCATTAGGTTCTATGCCAAACTGAGCAGACTAAGTTAAAAAATTCTTAGTCGACTAAGACTTAGTTGACCAAGAATTTAATCTTAGTTGACTAAATGTCGGAAATCCTGTTTATAAAAACAGAATACCTGCGAGATATTGTCTATTTTCCATTCTGCCCTCTCTTAGCCGTCTCTCATTAGAACCCTAGGGCATCTGATTTCTCTTCGAAAAATCCCAAAATCCAAGCCCTAAAAGCCTAGAGAAATAGGTATTGGATCTATGGCGCTGAAGAAAAAGCTCTGCACTCATCCTAGGATCATGCCACTCCATCTTCGATCGTACGAGCAGAGGATAAAGAAATGCTTGGATGCTACTAAGCAGGCTCAATCAAGTCCGATCTCTATTTTCCCTATAGCATCACCACCTTCGTCTCCTCCTCCTCCTTCGGCCGCCCAAACTGCAAGTACTTCATCTCAGGTCACTCCTCCGACCGCCCAACGCTCCACTCTGTTCACCACTCCCGTACAACCTCCATCTCAGTTCACGCCTTCCCCTTCAAAAGTGATACCATTTTCTTTTAGGATAGTGACCACAGAAAGAAAGATAGACTTTAGTTTTTTTGGAGAAACAAGGATTTGAGATCGGAAAGTGCATCAAATTTCAAAGGTGGGAGTACTTATGTTCACTAAAACTGCCCACTTATCCAAATCTTGTAAGAGAGTTATATGGAAATGCAAGAATCGACTCTCAATCTCTGAAAACTAAAGTTAAAGGGATTAAGATAAACTTGACAGTGGAAACCTTAGGGTAGTTACTGAAAACTCCAGTGGAAGGGGCTGAGAGGTTTGATGATCGCCAAGCAGGACTCCGTTTGCTATTTAACTAGGAAGATGCCTTGGATTTTGAAGAGATATTAGCAAAACATTTAAGTACCGAGCATCGTCTTCTACATCACATGGTATGCAAGATCTTTATCCCCCGGATTGGACGATTTGACTATGTGACAAGGAATGATGTAGCGATTCTTTATCACATATTGAAGAAAGAAAAATTTAATTTTCCTGCCTTGATGATGAAGACCATGCAAGAGGCAAGAATGAGAGCAAAACCGGCCTTACCTTATGGAAAATTTCTTACTATCATATTCAGAGAGTTTGATGTAGACATGGAGGGTGAATCTTTCAAGAAAATGAAACACTTTGATACCTACGATGAGAACTCCTTGAAGAGGATGGGTTTTAAGAAAATAAACGGGCAGTGGACAAAAGTTGATGATGAAGAGGAGCCCATACCAGTGTCTGAGCCCATGCTGAGATCTGCAGGTCCATCTGTTTGGCCTGCGCACTCTATTTGCCTTAAGGAGGATCAGGTTACAGATATTGTATGCTGAGTGGTTGATGAGGTGTCTGATCGACTTCCAGCTTTGGTAGAGCGTGCTGAGGAATGTGCCCTTGCTAGGCATCATCACTAGGCTGCTTTGGATCCATCCTCCTAGAGTCATCATATTCCTATCTTAGATTAGGCCACCCTATCGTTGCATACCCTTGAGCTTAAAACCTATTTTGTACTTGGTGTGATATCCGTAATGGTTTAAGCTCCTTTTGATATTTTGATGTATGCCTACTTGGCCTTGTATTTATGCTTAAACTTTTACTTACATATATGAATGAAACTTCTTATTTCCCTTCTTCAATGTCTTGTATCATTTGATGTACTGCTCTTGATTGACAATAGCTATCTTTTTGATAATGACAAAAAGAGGGAGAAGGATAATATAAGTGTAATCTGAAAATTCAATATAAAAGAGCTCATTTCAAGCATTTAATTAATCTAAATATGAGAAGATGTATTTTGAAACCTCAAGAATCGATTGGCACACATTAAGAGGGAGTAAATATAAAAATTAAAACTCAATTTGAACATAGTGATTATATTCAGGGGGAGCATATAAAATTTGATATGACATATATGAATATGTTGCATATAAATTGATTGCATGAAAGTTATTTTGACATTTGAAAGAAAGGTATACTCAAAAGGTTTTGTCATCATCAAAAAGAGAAAGATTGTTGACCCTTGGACTGATTTTGATGATAACAAAATCATTTAAATATAATTTGTTAAGTTACTAATATTATTTTTGAGGATGTGTACTTAAATTTCAAGCAGTTACAATGATATAAGTCACTTCCATCAATCAAACGAAGTATCATCAATCAAGAGGCTTTTGAAGGAAATTAAGATTTTACACATCATAAAAAGAATGGTTAATGAGAGATAAATTAAGTTAAGAAGCAAGTCTAGCCTACAAAAGAAATTAGAGAAGAAAGGCTGTCAAAATCCAAATGGCACGCTTGGCACGCATCTTAGTCGACTAAGATTAAAGGTTAGTCGATTATGTCTCAGAAAACAGCAAAGGCAGAAAGCATAGAAAAATGAGATTTTTAGACTCAGGAGACTTAGTCGACTAAGTCTCAAAAGTTAGTTGACTATGTCTCAGAAGTCTGCAGAAGATGGATAGTACAGAAAAATGAGATTTCTGGACTCAGGAGACTTAGTCGACTATATCTCAGAAGACTGTAGAAGACAGACAGCACAGAAAAATGAAATTTTTGAACCCAGGGGACTTAGTCGACTAAGTCTCAGAAGTTAATTGACCATGTCTCAAAAGACTGCAGAAGATAGAAAGCGTAAAAAAGGCTGAAGTTGAGGTGCAGGGGACTTAGTCGACTAAGTCAAAGAAGATTGGTCGACTAAGTCACTGTAACGGCTAGTTTTTTCTTGAACTGCACTTTTTCAGCCCTAACTTTTTTTCTAATGGCTAGATTTTCGTGCCTAATGGCTAAGACATTAAATGTGACTTCTTCAGAGGTTTTAGAGTGGTGGAAAGGCTTTGGAATATATAAGGGACATTTAAGAACTTCAAAAAGGACTTTTTAAAACCAATATTCAAGAGCCTTCAAGCCTACACCAAATGCATTCATTGTGAGAGCTATAAAGTGAAGAGAAGGATTCATTTTTCTGAAGATTCTCTATCCTTCTAATCATCCTCAAAGTAAGAGAAGCCAAGACGCAAGCATTGAAGAGCTTCACCAACTTCTCTCAACCATTCAAGAAGAAGAGCAAAGCAATCAAGCCTTTCATCTTCCAAACTCTTCTTCTTTGGGCTTCATTGAGTTTTTCTTTCTAAACTTCTTTTAATAGTGTGATTGTGTTGTATTTATTTACAAGTTTCTTGGGGTGAGAAACTTGGGTTGGTCCAAGCCTAAAGTTGGAAGTTGTAAAGATTTGATTGATGAACCTAGATTAAAACCAATTGGGGTTGATTGTTAGTCCGGGAAAACAATCATTGTAGAGGTTATAGTTGGTGAGCCTAGGTTAAAACCAACCGGATTGGATTGTGAGCCCAAGAAAAATAATCGAACTGTAATCAATTGAGTGATTATAGTTGAACTCTCAAGTGATTCACTTGAGAAGTGGATATAGATGCTAAGGTTGGTGCCGAACCACTATAAAAGCTTGATCTCTTATGCTTGTATTATGTTATTTTCATTGCTCTCATTCTACACTTAAATTTCACATTATTTCACCAAGCACTCAATATTAAAATTCAGCTAAATTAGTAATTAAAATTTTTAAAACACCCAATTCCCCCCCCCCTCTTGGGTGGCCATCCTTGGGCAACATAGAGTAAACATTTCAACTATCTTGTATGATGATCTACTCTTTTTCGGAATACATCGATGTTGGAATCTTCCACTTCATATATCATAACACATCAGTTAGCCTTCAAGCAATATGGCTGGTCTTTGTTTTGTGGCACTTCTACATTATCATAAATAAGCATCGAGTCCATTGGCCATATTGATCCCAGGTTTTAGTGCATTGTGTTTGAAAGGAGAAAACTTATGTGCTTGCATCAACATTTTCCAACCACTATGCTTTTTGTTGAATTGCATCCTTATGTTAGAGTTTAGAAATACTGATCTTTAATGGACAGTGTGCCCATTCATTTCTCCAAATCTTCAAGAAGCCTACAGTTGTTTTGATTTTAGTTACCAACCCCAACTTAGATCTTTGCTTTGTATTGCAGAAATATTCTCAGAATGCATGGAGAAATCTGTCTGACAGACCATTTAGTTGTAGCCTTTCACCTGCCTTAGAGGTGCTGCACTTTGAGATCGAGCAGCCTAAATATCTGCAAAAATGGGCGAGTGATAACATTGTCCTTCAGAATCAGTGCCCTGTCAAACTGTGTGCAGTCCAGGAAGTTCAGACTTTAAAGGATGAACCCATGCCAGATAAAGTCCTTCCATTTGCAAGATGCAATGACTTAATGGGTCTATAGGAATGCACACATTTCCATTTTCAATTTGCTAGAAAAGGGCTTTTGTTCATGGTGCTGCATTCTTATGCTTTCTGTAGGTTGAATATTGCCCTGTTTGAAATAGCTTCAAGGCTCAAAATAAACACCAAAAGCCTAGATACCAAGTATTCTAATTGACTGCAAAACTGTACATACTAGCAATGATAGTTGATGCATGTAATTGCTTCATTTCTTTATGCAAAACACAAAATGTTCATGCTTTTTCTTCATCTGTTGTCTGCAACAATTAATTTTCTAGGTCTTCAACATTGATGTTCAGGTATAACAATATCATGAAAAAACTGTATCATGTGTGCTGTACAATGTCTAAGCTTATGCACAAGAGGCTAGGCCATATGCACACACTGTGACTGATAACTACCGCTAGTGATTGCTATAGTTTGTGCTAGGTTTTGTTTCATCATGTAATACAAATATCACAGATTCACAATCCTCAACCAATTATTTCTCCATTTTTAAGAAGGCTGCAAGTGCATAGCTCATTAACCATGCACATTTCATACTACCAAGGTTTTAAATCCTGTAGAACAGAGGTGTCCCGATATCTTCATGAAATGGGATGCCCCATTGTCCTGTCCTATCCTGACAACCGTCTCGATCATGCATTCTGATAGATATCCTCCATCTCTCTCCCCTTCTTTTCTCTTTTTTTTTTTTCGTTCTTACTTTTCTTTCTTTTTCTTCTACTTTTCTTTCTTTCCTTTTTTTCTTTTCTTTTCATTATCCCTTTCTTTCTTTTTCTTTTCCTTTTCCTTCTTTTTTCTCTTTCCTTTCTTTGTTCTTTCCTTCCTTTCTTTTTCTTCTCCCTTCCTTTCCTTCTTTCCTTTCACTTTTCCTTTTTCCATCTTTTTTTCCTTCTTTCCTCCTCCTTTTCCTACATACAGAGTTCCGACCCCATCATGATCTTGTTTTCTCAAAGGCACGGGACGGGACGGCCGGGATGGCCCCCATCCCGTCGAGATGTAAAACCTTGCATGCAACTTTTGTACAAAAACAATAAGGGCTATAGCTACCTTTGTACAGAAACATTAAGGGCTATAACATGTAACCTTAAATAAGAATAAATGGGAAAGGGATTCATTCACCTCTCAGCAATTGTATGGGAAAGTTCTTGTTGGCTTTGCTTGCTTAAAAAATAGATTGACAAACTTAAAAATATGTTCTGATCTAAGAGATGGGTATCTCTTCCTCCAATTTGGAAATTGAAGGTTGGTTTTTTCTTTAATTTTCATTAAAGCAAAAACTGCCCTCCCTGAAATTCAAGGCCTTTTTTGTTGTTCAAACTAATTAGCAGCATGAAATATATAAAAGTTTGCAGAATAAAAAAAACAATATATCTGATATAGGTTGGACTTACATATTTGATTCCATAGGATGCTGTTTTGTAAACTTAATATCTTATCTGGTTATTGTTTATATATCAACTATCATTTGGCCAAAACTTAATACTGCTCATGTCTTGTACAAAGCTAGTCCTAAGCCCAAATAAAGAAGGGTTTTGTTAGGTTGATAGCCAATGTAGAACTATAGTTACATCCTATGAACATGAATCAGTATAAGAAATCAATACTATATGGAAAAAGATGGTTAACAATATTAAGATAAGTGTATATATAAGTATTAAAAGAATCAAAGAGAAAAAAAGCCATCTTGTCACCCCCCAAATTGTGGCCATGGTAATGAGAGGTGTCAAACTCCAGGGGGAAAAAGAGAGGGAAAGAAGGGTTTTCCTTGGTGGTGGAGAGTCACGAAGGGGTGGGGAGGTCTTATCATAGAGGAGCCCTAGGGTACCGCTCAAATCTGGTGGCCCTAGGTCTCTAATCCTAGCTAGGGTCTCTAGAGAGGAAGACTTCTATTATCTATCATGCATGAAACATGTGCAGGCCAGCTGGTTGGGCCATGCCCAGGTCAGGCCGATCAAGTGGACCAAGTCCTGACTAGGCCTTCACACATTTGGTAAAGAAATTGGGTGGTGGAATGAGAAAGTTTAGTTGGTGGTTAGGGTTAAAAGAGAGTGCTAGAAGATTATTTAACATGGCTACCTAAATGTAGCAATAAAGAAGCATCTGAAAGCTAGAAGATAGCTAGGAAGGAAATTAAGAAGACAATATAAGAGGCCAGATTTAAAGCATCTAAAGTAGGAAATTCCGTACCGGCCTGAACCAGCTGGTATGCCCTGTGCCAAGTCATACCGGTGGGGAACTAGGATGGTTCGGTTGGAAAAATCGATACACCGAAGGAGGGAGAGGGAATGAGAGGGAAAGAGAGGAAGAGAGAGAGAGAGAAGAAGGAGAAGAGACGCTGTCGGAGGCCGGCGGTGACCAGTTGTGGCTGCTGGAGGGCTGTAAAAGTCTCCGTAGCTTAACTATCGCCCGATAGGATTTTTAAACGAGAAAGAGAGAGGCGCAACTGGCGGAAGGGCCACTAGTGTTTGCCGATGGCTTTCCCTCTGTCATTTTCGGTCTTCCCCCCTTCTGTCTCTATTTCTCTCTCTTTCTCTCTTTTCCTCCTCTCGGTTCATCTTCTTTGCCTTTGTCGGTTCACGCCAGTCCGGTCTGATACGGATCCATACCGATTTGTACCATCGGCCAGCTGGCATGGATTTCAATATCGAGTCTACGAACCTTGATATAAGGAGTTACATCACAAGTTAGAAACTATCAATGAGAAGAAAGATGTCTATAAGATTGCAAGATTAAAGGAAAGGAAAACTAGAGATTTAACTCAGGTTAATGCATCAAACATGAAAATTAAAGAGTTTTAGTTATGAAGGACATGATCAAAGAAAGATGGAGTTATTTTGATATGCTTTTTAATGAAAGTCATCTAAACAATTTAGGATGCCTTACTAGTTCCATTGGGGATAGCAATATTAATCATACACATAGAATTAGAGTTAAGATAAAGAAAGCTATGAAAAAATGAAAATAAGAAAAATGGTTGGACTTGATGGAACCCCTATTGAGATTTAGAAGTGTTTAAGTGAATTAGGTGATGTAGGAGTAACTTCATTAGCTAATTTGTTGAATAGAATTTAAGGACCAATAAGATGCATGTGAAGGAACTAGATCTAGGGTTTCACAGGTAGATCTTAAAACTTTTTCAGGATCAGGCAGCGGAAGACTTAAATAAATCAAATATTTATTTAAATAAATATGTAAACACCTAGATCTCAGATCTATTACATGATCAAGGCATGATATTAAATCAGAAATTAAAAACATAAAGAAGAAGGAAAGGTTGATCACATCAACCTAGATCTACACTATATCTAATGCAGGTATGAAATCAATAGATCAGATCTATTACCTATGCAAGTTAGATGTTCTAACTTGCTGATCCGGGCTTGAGGATGAAGTCGCGAGCCGCACACGCGTCCGGCCTCTAGGAGTCGTTCACACGAGCCTACGAACTTTGATCTGAAGTCCGATGTAGGAAATCAGCACAGCATGCTAGTATTGTGCCGATCCTTCTTCGACGGTCGATCCGACGCTCCCTTCTTCAAAACTTGGACTCTCTAAAATAAGAGAAGGAAGAGGAGAGTTTTCTGATCTGAGACTCTCTCAGAAAAAACTGAAAAGGAGGAGAGATGAAGAATAAAACAGCCCTAGAAGAAGACCCTCTTATTCTCTTTTTTCTCACCTAGACACCTAGTTTGGTGCCTATGAAACCCCCATGCCCAAGGACCCTCTTCCTCTGATTTTTGCACACCCCAAACCTCTCCTAAAGCTCTGTATTCCACAAAAAAATCAGGCCAAAATTCATCCAAAATTTATAGAAAAAGAAGAGTCGTTGTCTAGGTTAAAAACTAGACAAGGTAGGACTAGATTTGGCAAGTGGTTGGGGCACCCAACTCTTGGGCGCTCCTCTGATTTTTTTTTTGTGAATCCAGCAAGGGAGAACACATAAAATTCTCCTTTCTTACCATGGAAATAGTGGAGAAAAAATAGGAGAGGGGGCGACACTCAAGGGAGAGAAGATTTGGTCAACAAGGATTCTATCTCATAGAATCCTAAAGCAAAACTAACTCCTCTTTTGATTTGGTCTTTCAACAAATTGCTTTATAAGAAAAGGAGGGAGAGGGGGGCGTGCGTGACGATCAGGGAGAGGGGGGCGTGCGTGACGATCAGGGAGAGGAGATCTCACACACAAAATAAAAAAAAATGGGCGTGGGCTAAGGTGGCGCAAGGTTAGGGAGTCCTAGTCACACTAGGACTCCTATTTTGACTTGATCAAATAAGATCTTTTAACCAAATAAAATCAAGAGTAAACCAACTCAATTAAATAAGGCCCTAACCCATTTAAAGGCTTAATTAAATCAGGTTAAATCATATTTAATTCTGATTTAATTTTCTAATCAAATTAGAAAATTGAGTTGATCTGAGTCCTAGTTAGACTAGGACTAGTTCTTCCTTGCACTTGGCTTATCCAATAAGTCAATTGGACTTGATACAATCAAGCCCAAACCAAATATAATTAAATCATATTTAATTAGACTTAATCTAAGCCGTCTAGCTTAATCAAATTAAGCCAATTAGCAATCTAATTGCTAATCGATCCTCTTGCAATACTTGCATTAGGTTAAACACCAATCATATTGATTGTTTAACCCTAGAACGATTCTTAATCATTGATCAACCATCCGATCAGATCGTGAGCTCTAATGTGTGTGACCTCATAGGTCCGAACCTAAGTCGGTAGCATAGGAATATATTTCTGTACCAATTGAAGTGACCATCTAGCAATGGTACCCGACGGTCGGATAGGTCAAATGTGTAGAACATCCTTAGAACCCATGCGGATATAGTTTCCATATAATTCATCCCTTTGACCAAAATACTCGTAGGACACCTCAGAGTTCAACTGTCAACTCTGATCAGGTTATCCACATTGTATTTCAAAATATCAAATTCATCTGATGGATTACCCTGGCCAAGGTTTTGCTATATTAAAATACAATGATACATTCTTCTCCAACTCTTGGAGTGGTCAATCCCATCTTGATCACACTTTGACTTCGCAAGTACTTGACTATGCCCAGAAGCC
This sequence comes from Cocos nucifera, assembly GCA_006176705.1. NCBI lineage: Eukaryota > Viridiplantae > Streptophyta > Magnoliopsida > Arecales > Arecaceae > Cocos > Cocos nucifera. Next base: position 802,612 of record QRFJ01000369.1, read on the forward strand.
TTCCATTACTGAATTAGAAATTCAGTTAGTTCGGTACCAAAGCACAGTGAGTTATTTGCAGATCACTGAGATGATCTCAGATCAAAGAGATACTTATATCTATATCCCATCAGAGACATTCTCGATAGCTGAATGCTCTGGAGTTGGTCACGTTCAATGACGATGTACCTATACATCTCACCTATTTGCCATACCAATGTCTCCACACTCCTTGGTTAAGAGGACAACCAACTTATATGGCATACAGATGTATGCTCGATAGATGCTGTCGTCCTTATTAACAGTCTATCATTTGGTTGTGAACAAATTTAAGGACTAATCGATAAATCCTTTCTTTATCGAAGCTAAATAATCCTAAGGGCTTCATCACAACAATAGAATTTGTTAGAAGATGAATACTTGTAATGAAAAATGCCAAAAATATATTTTATTTATTAATGAATCAATTACAAATATAAAGTAACTCAACCGTCAACAAACTGACGATTGGCTTTGGGACACATTTTCCAACAACTCCCACTTGTCCTAAAGCCACTCGGCACAGTGTCTAATATCCATCTTTGACTTGTGGTTGTCAAACTTCTTTATTGCCAGGGCTTTAGTGAAGGGGTCGGTCAGGTTCTCCTTTTCGTCGATTTTCTGAAGATTGACGTCACCTCGATCCACGATCTCTCAGACCAGGTGAAAGTGGCGCAGAATGTGCTTCGTTCGCTAGTTTGCCTTCGGTTCTTTCGCCTAAGCAATGGCATAGTGCTGTCGCAGTAGAGCAGGACCGGACCATCAAGGAAGGGTGCTACTCCGAGCTTGATGATAAACTTCCTCAGCCACATAGCTTTCTTTGCAGCATCTGATGCTGCCACGTACTCTGCTTTGCAAACAGAGTCTGTCATAGTATGCTGCTTGGAACTCTTCCAATAGATGGCTCCATCATTTAAAGTAAAGATATATCTCGACATGCTTCTGCTGTCATCATGGTCAGATTGAAAGCTGGAGTCTGTAAATTTCATAAGTTTCAGATCTGACTCGCCATAAACCAACCATTGGTTCTTAGTATTTCTCAAATACTTAAGTATGGCTTTAACCACTTTCCAGTGGTTTTCTTCGGGATCGGACTGATATCTACTCACTATTCCTAGTGAGTATGCCACGTCTGGTCTTGTACATATCATGACGTACATGATAGATCCCATTGTCGAAGCATATAGGACTTTACTCATCCGCTCTCTCTCTTCAGGAGTTGTCGGACAATCCTTCTTAGAGAGAGAAATTTCATGACCTATCGGGAGATAGCTTTTTTTGTAATTCTCCATGCTGAACCTCTTCAGTATAGTATCTATGTACGTGGACTGGGATAATCCAAACATCCTAGATTTATCCCTATAGATCTTCATCCCTAGGATGTAGGATGCTTCACCCAAGTCCTTTATGGAGAACAGTGATGACAATCAAACTTTTATTCCCTACAGTGCGGGGATGTCATTTCCGATTAAGAGAATGTTATCCACGTACAAAACAAGAAATACCACTACAAGACTATTTGCCCATTTGTAAATGCAGGGTTCTCCGTTCTTAACAAAGCCATACGTTTTGATCACTTTATCAAAACATATGTTCCAACTCTGAGATGCCTGCTTCAGTCCATAAATGGATCTCTGAAGCCTGGACACTTTGGACTCATCTGTGGATGTAAACCCCTTAAGTTGTATCATATACATCTCTTCGGTCAACTCTTCATTCAGGAAAGTTGTCTTCACATCTATCTATCAGATCTCATTGTCTAGATGGACAGCAATTGCAAGCATAATCCGAATGGACTTGAGTATTGCCATAGGAGAGAACGTCTCGTCATAGTTAATATCATAACATTGACGATATTCCTTGGCAACCAGACGGGCTTTATAGGTCTCCACCTTTTCGTCTGGACCTCTCTTCCTTTTGAAGACCCTTTTACACCCAATGGATTTAACCCCTTCGGGTGGGTCGACCAATGTCCACACATTGTTGACCTTAATGGACTCCATTTCGGATTTCATGGCCTCAAGCCATTTCTCGGAATCAGATCTCTACATAGCCTCCATATAGGTGATCGGATCTTCATCGTTTTCATCGAGTTCGATGGGATCACCATCCTGGACCAAGAAATCGTAGTATCTGTCCGACTGATGCGATACTCTACCGGAATGCCTTAATGGTGCAGGTACACTGGGCTCCGAATTTGATCTAATCGAATCCGGTTTTGGTTCAGCTACAGGTGTCGATTTTTCTACCTGTTGAACTTCATTAAGTTTAACCTTAGAGGCAACAGTTTCTTCACTAAGAAATTTCTTTTCCAAAAAGGTTGTCTTAAGGCTGGCGAACATTTTTTGTTCATCAGCATGGTAGAAATAGTATCCTTTTGTCTCTTTTGGGTATCCTATAAATGTGCACTTGTCAGGCCTAGGTACAAGTTTATCTGTAACTAACTGTTTGACGTAAGCCGGGCACCCCCAAATCCTAAGGTGTGAAAGTGCTGGCTTACGCCCTGTCCATATCTCATATGGAGTCTTAACTACAGACTTACTTGGAACCCTATTTAATAGATAACAAGCCGATTCGAGTGCATATCCCCAGAAGGATATCGGTAAGTTGGCAAAACCCATCATGGATCGGACCATGTCTAACAGAGTCCAATTCCTCCTTTCAGACATAACATTATGGTGTGGTGTTCCTGGAGGAGTCCATTGGGAGAGAATTCCATTCTCTTCTAGATATGTGAGAAACTCACCGAAAAGGTATTCCCCTCCTCGATCAGATCGAAGAGTTTTAATACTCTTTCCAGTTTGTTTTTCTACTTCACCTTGAAATCGTTTGAATATTTCAAAAGAATCCGACTTATGTTTCATCAGATAGACATATCCATATCTGGATAGATCATCTGTGAAAGTAATAAAGTAGACATATCCACCTTTGGCACCTGTGCTCATTGGTCCACATACATCAGTATGTACTAGACCTAAGAGCTCAGTGGCTCTTTCATCTTTTTCGGTAAAAGGTAACTTGGTCATTTTATCAAGAATACAGGATTCATAGGTTGGAAGTGATTCACAATCACTGACTTCGAGAATTCCCTCTTGAGTTAACCTGTCTATTCGGTTCTTGTTTATGTGACCTAGCCTACAATGCCATAAGTAGATATTTGACACACTATCTAATCTAGGATGCTTGTCGGTTGAATAGACTATGTTAACAGGTTGTGATAGCATATACACACCATTATTCAAATGTCCACAGAAAACAGTAACACTATTCATAATAATATTACCAACTTATTTCTTTATTGAAATTTCATAATCATTTTTGGCCAAAAGGTCTACAGAAATAATATTTAAAAAGAAACTGGGACAGAAGTGACAATCACTAAGAACAACGGTATGGGACTCAAATACAAGTTTCAAAATTTCTAAAGTTAGAACTAGAACTGGTCTTCCATCTTCAATATTCAGGAATCTTTCACTTTGCTCGAATCTTCTACTGACCTACAACCCCTGCAATGAATTGCAAATATGATAAGGGCTACCGGTATCCAATACCCAGTCAGTAATATTACAAATAGAGAAATTGGAAGGAGTTATCATATAAATACCTTACCTAGCAACAGCTTGCTTTTTTCTCTGTCTGTTCGGATCCAGAGAGGCAATGTACTGAGGATAGTTCCTTTTTCAGTGCCCTCGCTTCTTGCAAAAAAAGCATTCAGCTTGACTCTTATCAAACTTGATCTTCCTGTTCTGGTCCTGTACAGATGTCCCAGCCTGAACTTGCACCTTCTTAGCTTTCTTCTTCTTGTTCTTCTTCCCTTTCCTAAAGGGTCGAGAGCCAGAAGATGAACCTCCCACTAAGTTTACTGACTCTTTGTGGAGTTGGTGATCCTTCTCAAAGTTCTAAAATAACCCTAATAACCCATGGTAGTCTACTTCAGGCTTTGTTATTCTGAAATGAGTAAGAAATGGAAGAAACGATTTGGGCAATGAGTTCAGTATTGCATCTTTCCCAAGTTGTTTATGTAAGGGAAAGCCGAGCTTGCTCAATCGCTCTATCAGCTTGATCATGTACAATACATGATCAGTGACAGAGGCACCGTCCCGCATTCTGGCGTTGAAGATGGCACAACTAGTCTTGTGCCTCTCCACGTTATTGGGTGTGCCAAAGAAATCCTCCAACACTTGAAGCATGTCCTTTGGCTGAGCCGTCTCAAATCTACGACTGAACTCATCGCTCATAGCAGCCAGCATGATGCAGCGCACCGTGGTTCCATCACTGAGCCACTTCTGGTAAGTGTCTTTAACTGTTCCACGTGCATTGGCAGCTGGCTCCTCAGGTGCAGGATCCGTCAGCATATATAGGATCCGTTCATGCTCTAGGACTATCTTCAACTTTCGGTACCAGGTACTGAAGTTGGATCCCACCAACTTATCATTGTCCAACAATGATCGGAGCGATAAGGAAGTGGCCATATCTGTACCAAGGAAAAACATAACCTAATTAGTAATTGATTCATTAAATCTAAAGATTTGGACTTTAATCAAAAGGTTCTTCCACTATTTATTTGAATTAGTAGCCTCTACCTCCAATCCGAGGAATTATCGTAATTTCTTAGTGGGTACTAGAATCCACATAGACTGTACACGAGCCCAACTTTGGTTGGCCCACCCATGTACATCTAAAGGTAGGTTTATAATCAATTGTTTCTCCAAACAACTTCTAGTAATTAAATTTTGCCCCAGCCCTTGATTAGTAGGTTTTGACCTTCTTAGAAAAGGGTCTAGTTAGGTCTAACCATTAATATGACCATACTTGGCCTATCTAACCAATGAATGATCAGGCCCAACTTTGGTTGGCCCACCTGACCATCATTTAGAAAGATGTATCCAAGAGATCATATAATGAAATGATAATTCCATCAACTGATAAGCACCAGGCCGTTGGGCCTCCAATGATTATCCAACTGATGGACCCATTATCATTCACTTTAATGGGAGGCTATGATCCAATTATTATATAACTATTTCATTTTAGGGATCTAATAATTTTAGAGAATTTATTTATAGAAGTGAGTAGGTCAGATTAACCAGCTTGTCATGATCCTCCCACTAGCTTCACCAAGTCAGCTTAAGGGAGACCACTAACAGGCTAGTCTAGGAGCACCTAAATCAGTCACACTGATTTACCTAGCTGACATGGGTCAACTCAAATTGTCAAGTGATCTGATCAAAACTCAATCTCACCAAGAAGGCTAGGTAAGTGAGATCGGTAGAAGGGTCTGCCAAAGCTTGCCTTAAACATCATCGAAAATGGCCAGGTAAGTGGACTGCCAATTAAAAACCACCGATCGTATGTGCCAAATTTACCTTAGACACCAACTGGTTTAATTAGTCTTGATTAGATTAACCTAACAGTTCGAGCTAGACCTCTTAGCCAAGAATCAAGTCCATTTAGTTCTTGTTAAAGACATGGACTTGACCAACTATAACTATTGTAATTGATCTAGAGAATCCTTGACCTAATCTAAGACAATAATTGATTAGATTTAGTCAATTCTCTAATTAAGTTCATTCTTTAATCTAACCTTAGGTCTAACCCAATTAATGGACCTAATCCCCATTAACCCATTAACCCAATGTGTTATGATTCGTGTCATAGCATCTTCAATTTACAATCTTAGAACCTAATCAAACAACTTCTTAATTCTTAATTTGTTTTGGGCTGAGGGTTGGGGTTTGGCTTTTCGAAAATGATTTTCATGTTTGTAAAACGTTTTTACAACATGGTTCTATCAACCAAGTTGCATGTTTGATTCATAATCAATATGCAAGTAAAATAAACATGAAACTACTTTAGATCTAATCTAAACAGGTTCATATAATTGAAATAGTTTCAATAATAATCAATCATAAATCTTCCTAGATCAAATCTAACACATTTATGATGATTAAAATCAGATTAAAACATTTTTAATCAGATCATAAAATCTCTTAGATCTAATCTAAAATTTTATGACCAATATTTTAGATCAGCACGTACTAGGACAACCTTTCCACTGTAAGGGGTAGACCTTACAGCAAGACAACCTTATGGCAGTCCATGCAATCTAAAATATTTTATTTTCAGATCTAAATCTAGTTTAAATCTATTAAATCATAAATAAAATTAAATCAAATCTAATAAATTTATGATTAGAGTCAGATCATCACAAACTAGGACAATCTTTTCACTGTAAGGGGTAAGGACAATCTTATTGCAGTTCGCGAGATCTAGATTTTTAATTTTAGATTTAATAATTAGATTATAAATTAGATCTAATCTAAGAAATAATCTAAATATGCATAAAAATCATGTAATAAGAATCTAGGCTCTGATACCAATTGAAGGAACTAGATTTAGGATTTCACGAGTAGATCTTGAAATTTTTTTAGGATCAGACAGTGGAAGACTTAAATAAATCAAATATTTATTTAAATAAACATGTAAACACCTAGATCTCAGATCTATTACATGATCAAGGCATGATATTAAATCAAAAATTAAAAACATAAAGAAGAAGGAAAGGTTGATCACATCAATCTAGATCTACACTACATCTAATGCAGGTATGAAATCTATAGATCAGATCTATTACCTGTGCAAGTTAGACGTTCTAACTTGTTGATCCGGGCTTGAGGATGAAGTCACGAGCCGCAAACGCGTCCGGCCTCTAGGAGTCGTCCACACGAGCCTACGAACTTTGATTTGAAGTCCGATGCAGGAAATCAGCACAGCATGCTAGTACCGTGCCGATCCTTCTTCGACAGTCGATCCGACGCTCTCTTCTTCAAAGCTTGGACTCTCCAAAATAAGAGAAGGAAGAGGAGAGTTTTCTGATTTGAGACTCTCTCAGAAAAAACTCAAAAGAAGGAGAGATGAAGAATAAAACAGCCCTAGAAGAAGACCTCTTCTTCCTTTTTTTCTCACCTAGACACCTAGTTTGGTGCCTATGAAACCCCCACGCCCAAGGATCCTCTTCCTCTGATTTTTGCACATCCTAAACCTCTCCTAAAGCTCTGTATTCCACAAAAAAATCAGACCAAAATTCGTCCAAAATTTTTAGAAAAAGAAGAGTCCTTGTCTAGGTTAAAAACTAGACAAGGGAGGACTAGATTTGGCAAGTGGTTGGGCGCCCCTCTGATTTTTTTTTGTGAATCCAACAAGGGAGAATGCATAAAATTCTCCTTTCTCACTACAGAAATAGTGGAGAAAAAATAGGAGAGGGGGCGGCACTCAAGGGAGAGAAGATTTGGTCAATAAGGATTCTATCTCATAGAATCCTAAAGCAAAACTAACTCCTCTTTTAACTTGGTCTTCCAACAAATTGCCTTATGAGAAAAGGAGGGAGAGAGGGGCGTGCGTGACAATCAGGGAGAGGAAATCTCACGCATAAAATAAAGAAAAATGGGCGTGGGGGGGCGTGGGCTAAGGTGGCGCAAGGTTAGGGAGTCCTAGTCACACTAGGACTCCTATTTTGACTTGGTCAAACAAGGTCTTTTAACCAAATAAAATCAAGAGTAAACCAACTCAATTAAATAAAGTTCTAACCCATTTAAAGGCTTAATTAAATCAGATTTAATTCTGATTTAATTTTTTAATCAAATTAGAAAATTGGGTTGACTCGAGTCCTAGTTAGACTAGGACTAATTCTTCCTTGCACTTGGCTTATCCAATAAGTCAATTGGACTTGATCTAATCAAGCCCAAACTTAATTTAATTAAATCATATTTAATTTGACTTAATCTCAGTCCTTTGGTTTAATTAAATTAAGCCAATTAGCAATCTAATTGCTAATCGATCTTCCTGCAACACTTGCACTAGGTTAAACACCAATCGTATTGATTGTTTAACCCTAGAACGATTCTTAATTATTGATCAACTATCCGATCAGATCGTGAGCTTTAATATGTGTGATCTCATAGGTCCGAACCTAAGCCAGTAGCATAAGAATAGATTTCTGTACTAATCGAAGTGACCATCTAGCAATGGTATCCGACGGTCGGATAGGTCGAATGTGTAGAACAACATCCTTAGAATCCATGCGGATATAGTTTTCATATAATTCATCCCCTTAACCAAAATGCTCGTAGGACACCTCAGAGTTCAACTATCAACTCTGATCAGGTTGTCCACATTGTATTTCAAAATATCAAATCCATCTAATGGATTATCCTGGCCAAGATTTTGCTATATTGAAATACAATGATACATTCTTCTCCAAATCTTGGAGTGGTCAATCCCATCTTGATCATACTCTGACTTCGCAAGTACTTGATTGTGCCCATAAGCCTTCCATTACTGAATTAGAAATTCAATTAGTCTGGTACCAAAGCATAGTGAGTTGCTTGTAGGTCACTGAGATAATCTCAGGTCAAAGAGACACTTATATGTATATCCCATCAGAGACATTCTCGACAGTAGAATGCTCTGGAGTTGGTCACGTTCAATAACGATGTACCTATACATCTCATCTATATGCCATACCAGTGTCTCTACACTTCTTGGTTAAGAAGACAATCAACGTATATGGCATATAGCGACCTATGCTTGATAGATGTTGTCGTCCTTATTAACAGTTTATCATTTGGTTGCGAGCAAATTTAAAGACTAATCGATAAATTCTCTCTTTATCGAAGCTAAAAGTCCCAAAGACTTCATTACAACAATGGAGTTCGTTAGAAGATGAATACTTATGATGAAAAATGCCAAAAATATATTTTATTTATTAATGATCAATTACAAATATAAAGTAGCTTAACCGTCAACAGGTTGATGATTGGCTTTGGGATACATTTCCCAATAGAATGATGAATGGAAAAAGAGCACTACAATACCGATTTATAGGCATGTAGATAATATTTGAAATTGTTCCGATTATCATGGTATCAAACTCATAAGTAACACTATGAAACTTTGAGAGAGGGTGATTGAGTGTAGATGAAGGTGTGACCAAAAATATTAGAGAACTAACTACCAAGGTGGTGGACTAGAGGCTATTTTTCTTCTTTGGAGGCTAACAAAGAAATATAGAGGAAAGAGACAAGATCACTCTATGACTTTTATTGATCTGGAGAGTGTATGATAAAGTCGATAGATATGTTTTATGGTGGCTGTTAGAAAAGAAAGGAGCTTCCGTTAGATATATTAATGTAATTAAGGGCATATACAATGGAGCTATTACTTGAATGATAATTGTTGGTCATAATACTCAGGAGTTTCCAATCACAATAGATTTATACTAGGGATCTGCTCTAAGTTCTTACCTTTTTGCACTCAGGATGAGCTTACTACGCATATTTAATATTCCTTAGCACATACTATTTGCAAATGATATATTCTTAATGGATAAAACTAAGACCGGAGTTAATCATAATTTGGAGTTATGGAGGAGTCAATCGGAATTTGAATGTTTTTGATTAAGTAGGGCCCAAAGGAAATACTGGGAATGGAGTTTTAGTAAAATTATAAATAAAGATGAAGGTGGAGTGAAAGTTGCAAATGATGAAGTTCCTAAGAGTGATTAGTTTTAGTATTTAGGATCGATTATTCATAATTGGTGATTAAAGAGGATGTTATCTATAAAATTAAATAGGTTGAAAATGTAGAAGTTTAATTGGGATATTATGTGATCATAAGATGCCTGCCAATTTGAAGGAAAATTTTATATAACAGCTACACGACCAACTATGCTTTATGGTACAAAATGTTGAGTAGCTAGAAAACGTGTTTACAAGGTGGGCATAGCTGAAATGAGAATGTTGAGATGTATATGGTAATACAAGAAAAAATAAAATTGGAAATAAAATCATTCATAGAAAGGTGCAGTTGGCACTAATTTGGGATAAATTAAGTCAAGGATGACTTAGATGGTTTGAACATGTACAATATAGGCCCAGGAATGCATTAGTATGAGAGAGTAATTTGATTTATGTAGAAGGATAGGGACAGATGTAGGCAAAAAATCACATTGGATGCTGTAGTAAGAATGGACTTGATATCACTATATCTTTCAAAAAATGTTGTTATGAACAGAGTGGAATGGAGGAAAATGATTCATGTAGCCAACCCTAGCTAATTTGGTGTTAAGGCCGAGTTGAGTTGAGTATGTGGCAGAACCTTATGTGTTAATAAAGTTTCTATCTCATTAACAGTCACTAATTATGTCAAGACTAACATCAGTTAGTTTTCTGATCAGAACTTATGGAGCCCAGTTATTGATCATTTGGGCATCTATTTGCACCCTAGGTCAGCATTGGATTAAGAGTTATGGATACCACAAGATCTATGTTTGTCAATTCTTGTGTTGAAGCTGATAGCTTAATTAAGTCTTGCCCATATTGGCCTATGTGAACATAGAGTAATCCTTTTAGCATAAGGCCTTTTCCAGTTATATATTTTGCCTACTGAAAAAATTTGTGTTTCCTGCATTTTTTTGGCAAGATTAGAAGCATCAGCATCAACAAGTAATTTGAAAGCACGTCACCTAGCAATCTATGCTGATTCTTGCTGAAACTTGAAGCCTAATTCAGTCTTGCCTACAGTGGGCTATGTGAACCAAGACTCATCTTTCTTGCATAGGCCCAACCTCTTTTCCACTGGTATATTCTCTAGTGAAGAGATTTGGATTTCCTGCAGTTTCTGTCAAATTTAGAAAACATCAGTATCAACAACTAATTTGGAAGCACATCAAATGGTGATATTTGACCTAGCAAACTTCATCTTATGGATCCAATATGATGAAAAGTAACGTGCATATGATTCAATCTCAAGCCAAAATTCTGAAGATGGATTTTTTAGGTGTCATTTATGATTTTGGAAAGCTGCAATTTTACTCCATCTGAAGTAAATCTTAAAGTGTGAAAGAAAAATCTTATCACCTCCAAGTTTATAGTACCCATTGCCTCAGTGTTTAAGATCACGATGATCAAATTAGAGATGACAAATTCAAATTTATCTATATCCTTCTTGCAGCAAACGTTATCTTGAAAATCTGCCTCTGTCTTCCTTGTTATCTCTTCCTTCAAGTGAACTTTTGCTTTTTGCTTTGCAACATTTTTATCAGCTATTCTTGCATTCTCTTTTACTTCTCCCCTTCTTTTCATGATCCTTTGCTCTTCGATCTTTTCATCGATTAGCATTTTGTTTCACAATGACTTACTAAAAGCATCAAGTTAAAGAGGTTTGTAGCTTCGTGCTAATGTTATCTTGTAACTCCCCTATAAACTCAATGACTTTTTGAAATTCACTGTTTTATGCTTGACTATTTATTCAAAATCTTATGCATGATCATCCCTCTATCCAACCTTCCTTGTGCCATGTGCATTAATATTGCTTTTTAGTTGCAACTGGCAATTTTCTTGGTACATTTGTAGTTATTAATGCTACAATAATTAGAAAAAGTATGCAGTTATTTTCTAAAAGATGAATGCCCGACCTACCCCCCCTTCTTGTAATTAGTATTGTTTGTGTTATTTGGGTCTCTGGTTGTCCTGCTAGGAATAGATCCCTTATAGTGACAATATAAACACAAATAGCAAGTTGATACAGGATCAAGTACTTTGCTGCTTTTAATTTTTTGTTCAAATTGGTGGTGTTACATGTGCTCTTTAAGCTTTATCTGTGCTTATGGTTGCATCATGGTGTTATGGTAGAAAAGTAAAAACAAAATGAGAAAGCAGAAAAGAAAAAAATGTCTGGAGCGAAACATGCCTTTTTTCTTTTCTTTGCTTTGCTTTTTATTTTTTTTGGTTGTGGGGGGTGGTGGTTTGTGTGGAGGGAGCAGTGAAGTCATATATGAAAACATGCGGTTGGGATATGATATTGGTTCATGTTTTAATCCCCTAGTTCTAGGGAACTGGCTATAACATATTCAGGCACCAGCAATTGACAATTTGACATAGTGTTTATGTACGTTCATATAAACCCTGTAAAGGAACTGCATTTATGCTATAACAGAAATGTAGTGGTTGACATTGGTTTATTTCAAATGGGTGTAAGTGCCTGAAATTGTTCCACTGAGAGGACATGAGTTGGCCCCACACTCAGTAGTCCCTCGATGCTCCAAAGCAGTGCCAACCCATGATCTTGAATTGAATTCATGCAAAAGAAAGGCCATATGTGATTCTCAAGGGTATCGATGCTAATACTCCAAAAAAATGTCTGAATCTGCCCATCCAGATCTTGGATGTGCTTCTACTTGAATTAATATAATTAGAAACCATAGGAAAGGATGTTAATATTGCAGAATTATTTTATGTATAAATGATGGAGAAATTTAATGCTTTTGCTTTTTGCTTTTTCTTTATTAATATGTATGTATTCATATGTAACATATATACACAACTCCTCCACTGTGGATTATCATTCCTATAAGGAGATGCATACATTTGTATGTGTTCTGTCCATACAAAGAAGGCTAGTCTCACATACTTTTCTGTGAGGTTATCATTAACAATTAGGAGAAATTTGGGTTGACTATGATGCTTTTTTCCAATCTGAAACACACCATGCTCCATTTTGCTTCTACTTTCATGGAATACCAACTCGTTCACATCATATCTCTAGCGAATCTTTTTGTGATTGTGTAGATTTGGATATTGTGGTAATAAAATGACCAACAAATGCCATTTGCTTGTGCAGGAGAATGAGAACATATCACAACCTAAAAAATCAATAAATGCCGAAAGTCTTCTGAAGTTTTTCTCAAAGATAGTTTGGTAGGTCTTAGTGGGAATGGTGGTCTTTCATAAAGGAACTGGTCTTTAGCAGATTGTGGAAGTCCAGGGATAACCAAGTTCAGCAGCCAAAGCATGTGTGATGAGGGTGGTGGGAAATGGAGGAAGAAATTTCTATTTCTAGGGGTCTTACTTGGACTTTTGGTATCTATTTGGATATTTTTAGGCATGAATGCAAGTATTATTACAAGGAGGAAGGAGACTCTTGCAAACATGTGTGATGAGAGAGCACGGATGTTGCAAGATCAGTTTAATGTGAGAATCAACCATATGCATGCATTGGCCATTCTGATTTCTACTTTTCACCATGGAAAACACCCTTCTGCAATTGATCAGGTTTTATTTACAAATACATCTCATCTTCTCTTCCAGTCTTTTATATTAGTACAACCTAATGATTCTCATAGTTTTATCTACTTTTCTTCCAGTTGCTGAGGTCAAGTTTATAATCCTTTTCTCTGTTTTTTTTTTAATGAAAAGATGATGTTGTTCTTCCAGTTGTAAGCTTTGACAGGAATTTACAGCATAATTCATCATATTATTTAGAAGACATATTCTCTTTTCCATATAATGCTCACAGTGACTTTGTGAGAACTTAAGCAATTGAACTTTTTTCAACTTTCAGATCTAGGTCCTTTTCCAGTTGGCCAGATACCATTCATGTTATGCTGGTCTACTCCCACACAGTATTTGGTGACTCACACAGACCATAGTAACGGAATATGCATGAGGACTCGTTGTTGATCTTGTTGTCAGTTCCTTAACAAATACATCAAGTTGTGCTTTATATGGATAGTAAACTCCATTATGTGAATTCTTTCTGCAACATCCAACATTGTTCTGTAGAATGTAACATAAAATATCCTCAGGAAAAATTGTGTTTATTGTAGTAGGGAATGAGGTCTGATGTTATCATTGAATTACCAGTAGGCTTGAGGTTGTGATACCTCTGACTGTAGAAAATTAAGGGGATATCTCAGCTATTCTAACACTTTGTCCTTTCTTACAGAAAACTTTTGCAGAATATACAGCCAGAACGGCATTTGAAGGGCCATTGACAAATACTGTTGCTTATGCTTTAAAAGTTCTTCACTCTCAGAGGGAGGAATTTGAGAGGCAGCATGGATGGAAGATAAAGAAAATGGAGACTGAGAATCAGTCCCCTGTTGAAGATGATTTCATGCATGGGAAGCTTGACCCCTCTCCTGATCAAGATGAATATGCACCTGTTATATTCTCCCAGGAAGCTGTGTCTCACATTGTTTCCATTGATATGATGTCTGGGAAGGTAAATTCATATGTTTATCATCCTGTTTCATCCATCTTATATTTATAGCACACATGATTTATATACTCTCTCTAGATGGTCAATATTTTATAAATAGATTGGGCTAGTTTTCTTATCTAACAGAATACATGGTAGTTATAAAAAGAATCCTAACTCCTTTGTACATGAAATCATGGCATAACCTTCATGCAAGTATAACATGTACATTCTCCCGAGCAACCTTGCATGGTTTGCTCGTTTAACCAATGCAAGCTTGAACAGAAAAAAGAAGGAAACATGGCTGCTTTAGGTTGACTGATTGTAATATCTCTACATTCATTTCCTTAGTCCCACATTTGGACAAAAAGCAAGAATTTTACCAAGGATATCTTTAACAAGATTGTTATGTTGAATTCAATAGCAGGTGCTTTAGTCACACTAATTATATAAAATGACGGAAGGATTCTTACCAACAAAACGGGGTGTCAAGGAATGAAAAGGAGCTGCTCTCTATAAGATGCATCACTCTTGAATGCTAATTTGAGAAAAAAAGATAAATTACAAACAAACTCATAAGATAAGGGGTAAATTACCCTAACACCTAACAATTTGAAAAATCTACATTTATCCCCCTGAGGTTTATTTTTATCCAATATGTTAACCTATAACTTAATAGAACGTTAGTCAAATTGTTAACTTTAAATGGAACCTGAATGTCATGTCAGAAAAAACTTCAAAACTGGCCAAAATAACCTTAAGTGACATAACAACCACCCAAGGACATAAGAACATGTGTATATCCTCCTCTCCACTCTATGGCAATTCCAACTTTTCACATGAGGTAAATGGTTTCACTGACATCGTTAATATAATTAGATGTAGGTGTAGATTTTAAAAACTATTGGGTGCTGGCCCATGCTAGTCAGCTAGTGGTATGATTTGGTACACCCTTGTGCTGTTTTGTGCTGCACTTGTATCAACATAGTAGAGAGGGCGGGGGTGTAAGAATCTAGTCTCTTTTACTTTTTCCTACATGAATTTTAAAGCAGAACCAAAAAAAAAAAGCTCTGGAATCTCACGTGCTGGGCACATAAGGTAGAAGAGGAGGACTTCCGATGGAGTCCACTCCTCTCCTTGAGTTTGATCCAGACTGGGAGTCTAGAGCTCACCGGAGCTCTAGTTTTTGGCTATAAAAAGCCCTCCCATTCCTCTAAACACCTCGCCTCAAATCCTCAATCAACATAGGCGAAAATCCGAGGAAGGTTGTTTGATTTTTTGTTGAGATCTCTATGTTAATTGCTGTTAATTTCCTCACCGGAGCAAGGTAATCAACTTTTTTCTCTTCCATACCTATTTCTAGGTCTCTCGATCATCGTCGACGGTCCGATTGTCACCGGCAATCACCGGATTGAGTACTTTCCCTACTTTTGCCTTTTCTCCTCTCCTTTCTTTTTCCACCGGACAGGTTGCCGTCGTTATGGGCCATTGTCGCTGTTGTGGGCCATTGCCGCTACAGTCTACCGCTAGGTGGTCGCTGTTATTACAGCTACAATTGCCGGGGATTGCCGCCGTCGGAGCTCATCACTATGGGAGGTAGGTGACCTAAAGCTTTTCCTCCTTTGTTTATCCTTTCTTTTGTTCTTCTATCAAGCTGGCCACCATCACTGGACATGGCTGTGCTCAGGCTGCCCGATCGGAGTCACCGCGTCATTGCCACCATGGGTTGCTATCGTCAAGGACTGCAACCATGGAAGGTGGTCAGCCTAAGATTTGCCCCCCTCTATTTTCCACAAAGAAGAAAGACAAAACGAGAGAAAGAGAACAAAGAAAGCAAAAAAAGAAGAAAAAAAGAAAAGGAGAGAGAGTTTGTCTCTCTGCCCTCTCTTTCCCTTCCCTTTCTTCACTTGCTTTCCTTAGTTTCTCTCCATTTTCTCTCTCTACAACTTTCTCTTTCTAGTTTGTCTCTATAATTTTCTCTTCATGGATTTTTCTCTCTAGAAATCCTATAGATTACTAGAGAGTCCAGATGTCTAAGTATACAGACTGACCAATTGACCCTGGGAGGGATCCCAAACCTATAATATTTTGGTGTTTTTTTGTAAAATTCCATCCTTAATCGCATATGATTCTATGTTTGATCGTAATTATGTAGAAGAGCAATTGTTAGCAAGGTGTCGAGCAGAATACCTTGATCTCGGATTCGTAGATCAAGGAGTAGATCGATTGTTGTGCTTGGATTTGAGACTGGTAGAGGTAAGGCCCCTTTACATGATTATCTGTATGAATGTTTTTCTGTTGTGCATGATGATTTTTGTCATTTTGATGTATATATGATTCTTTATTATATATATATATATATATATATATATCACATGTTGATTGTTTTGATTGTTGAAAATATGATATCTAATGTTTTGAAATTGAACAAAAAATGTAATACAAATTATTAAACAATCTATTGATTATGTAAGAGGATTTGGACTGAGAGTGATGTTGATTGTCGGTCACGGGTCGAATCATGATACTCTGCTTTGCCATTGCAGGCTGAAGCATAGATATTCTAGTTTGCTATTGCGGACCAAAGCACGGATATTATGGATTGCCACCATGGGCTGAAGCATAGTTTTTGGTTTGTCGGTCACGGGTTAAAGCTTGACCATGATTAGTCCAAACTAAAAGATAACTATTGATTTAGAACATGTTAATGAAACATAAGTGGTAAGTCATACAAAACCACTGATGATATTTATGATAGATTTGTGATAATATATGATTCGTGATGTATGTTTATATAACTGTTGAGTTATATTTGATGCTCGACATGAGTTTTTATGACTTATGATTTTTTTTTTGATGTTGCTTACTCATTATTTTGGATATTATTATTAAATTGGTGTAATGTGATGGGATTCTTACTGGATTATAAAGATTACAATCCCAGTTCTCTTTTTCCTTTTAGAGTTGCAGGATGTGTAGCATTGGATAGATTTGAGCATGGAGTTCAAGCAATGGAGTCATGTTACAAGCCTTGTATGATCTCTAGGGCTTGTCCTAGGACTTATGCAGCCATGTCACGTGGTTAACCCGGATGACGGGTTTGGGGTGTAATAGGGGGAGATGGAGAATGGGAAAGAGGAAGAAAGAGGAGGGAGGGAGGGGGAGAGAGAGGGAAGAAGGGAGGGAGAGATGGTGAAAGCCAATAGAGTGCGGCCCGACATGGTAGAGAGGTTGGGGGAAAGGAAGAATATGAGAGGGGAAAAAAGAGCAAGAGGGAGAAGGAGGGCCAAAGGAGGGGCTCTGCCCTCCGGATGTTTTAAATAGGGGTCCATTGTGCCCCCCTTTTTCTTTTTGGCAAACTTTAAGTGAAGTTGACACATTGCCAACTTCATTTAAAGTTTGCAAAATAAAAAAATGGGGCCTGACAGACCCCTATTTCAAATGTGGATGGTAGAGCCCCTCCTCCGGCCATCCTGGCCCTCCGGCAGCCCTCTCTCTCTCTCTCTCCTTCTCCCTCCTCCCTTCGCCAGTTTCTTATTTGAATGCTGGAATTGTCCTGGTTCTCTATCGGCATGGCTTGGTATACCCCAAATCAGATAGTTCAGGATGGTTCTGTATTTCTTGATAGGTTGTAAGTGTAATAAATGTAAACTTCAAGGGGTTTTGTAATTCACTCAAGAAAGAAAGCAAAGATGCTGCAAGAAGACAATAAGGCTAGTAATTTGTAATGGTTGGGACACCAATTAAGACATTCTCGATACATTATATCTTTTTCAAATACTAGACACAAGTGGTTTAGATGGTGGTATGATTGGAGTAGGAGTTTTTCTTAGCCGTACAAGGAAATAGGGCTAAAAGAGGTTTGGGTTAATTAGCTAAATCTAGAAACTTTTTTTCTAAAAGAGGATTGGGTTACAAGGATTGAAGGCTTTATTTTTCAAAATCAATGATAGAACATTAAGATTGGAATTACACATGAAAATCATTATTTAAGGAATTTAAAAATTTGTGTAAATGAGAAGAAAACAAATATTTTGTAGATTTTCTACATATGCATCAAGAAAATGCAGTACTGCCCCATACCGACCACCTCGTACCATACCAGTGTCATACGGTGCGCCGTTTCAGAGTGTACCAACACTATTGTACCATACTTAACCATGTATTGATATTATAGTAGAATTTTACTGGTATGGGGTCTGGAATCGAGATGGTGAACCTTGCATCAAGTGGTTGAAAAATGGGCTATTCTAATGAAGCTATATAATGTTTTGATTTAGCTTTAGTTTAGAAGCATTTAACTTCATGGAATTGTAACTTTTATGTGTCTTCAAATATCTAGTTTATGATCAATTTGTGGATTCAAATTTTTTATGGCCTACAATATATTTTTGTGTTTTCTTTTCTTTTTGCATATGATCTTTATCTTTATAGATTAGTTACATATTAAGATCCCTATTTTACATATGAGAACCACCCCTCTTAGAAAATTCCCAAATAGGTCCTATTCCTTGACTAACCAATAGACCTTAGCCTCAAGCTAATGGCAAGATAATTCCATGATCGAAAATGAGAAAAATACCCTAAAGCATATGAATCACCTAATTCCCCGTGGGGGTGACAATAGAGATCACAATCTCAACTCCAGCATGGGAAGTGCTAAGGAGCTCAAATTCAGCAATGGCTGCATCAAAGAGCACAACTTGCTAGAAGCTTCATATGGTTAAGAGGAGAGGCATGTGAAGTTACAAGAGATATAGGCTATGATATTGACTGGTTTACTAGTTGTAATAGTTGAGAGTAATGTTGTCAATTAATTTGAAGAGGTTAGTCCCAATAGGGATACTTTGTTTGTATAGTCCCAATAAGGATGATTTGTTGGTATTATGTTACAGCTGATGGAAACTTAAGTTTGGTTCTGTATTGGGGAATTTTTGCTATCAGAGAGGTGTTAACGTGCAATTATGTAAATGACATGTTGCTATATGCAATTTGATTAAAATTTCAATTACCTCTATTGATACTAGTTAATGCATAGGTAGGAGACCTCCAAAATATATAATCAATAAAAGGTTGAACCGGTATTGGAGACGGTACCAATAGTCAATCGGCATAGTATGGTACCGAATTGATACCGTACTAACACTTAGTATGGCATGGCGTGCCGGCCAAACCAGCATGCCAATTTTTTTGTTTTTAATTTTGTTTTCTTTTTTTTTATTTCTAAGATATCTAATCAATTCTTCATTATTCTTGAATGATTTAAGCCCAAATTGGTGTTTCTTGATATTATTTGATGCTTGTAGCACTCCGGTATACTTGCAATTAAGCATGTGATGTGGATCTGAATCTAACATAATGTTATATTAAAGGAAAACAATCTTATAAGAACTAGATATTATTGAATCATAAAATACTCAAATAAATTAAAAATATAAAAAATAAATAATCAATATATATCAAGATTTAGAATCTCATCGAGCGTTAATGTCGTTCATAAAAATCTGGATCATTTATATAATCTAGTGGAACAGCGGCCCTTCCCTCTAAACCATGCAGCACTGTAGTCCTTTATGCTTATCCTATAAGGTATACATCCTAGATTGTAACTTGTCCCAGATCTCTCGTTGAAGCTTTGACTCTGAGAGGTGTCCTTGGGTTGATAGTACGATTGTGTAGAGGTCCATCTAAATATACTGGTAGCAAAATCCAATTTGTAAAATGCTCTGGATTGCATAGGATGGTAGTCACTAGAGACGATGCCTCGAATGCACTATACCCATATCCATATGGATTATAAGCTGTTTGTGCTATGGATAAGAGGGTCCAAAATAAAATGAAGAACCTAATATGTCTACGGATCCAACTGCACATGTGAGATCATCTGCAGCTGCATAATATCCTGAATGATCTTGAGGAGCCCATCATCTGTATGAAATTGTATTCTCATGGGATCTACCAACTCGTGTATTGTGGTCTCTATTCTATGTAGCATGCATAAACTGGGACTCACTAGTGAATCAAAGACCACTTTGCGGTTGCATCTCATAAACAGTGGTCTCCTATCCTTCGTTTCATCCATGACTACCAGATCCATGACCATCAGAAAAACTACTATTACCGCTTTACTTGATCTCTGAATTTGAGTGAACTGGGTCAATTGACTGCTTTATCCTCTCCATCATGCAGCATTTGTCTTTCCTTTTTCTTTGTCTTTGCGTTAAGGAGTTGCCTGCCCTCTCATCGTGCCTAGTGAGGAAGTCTACTATTGCTAATCAGCCGAAAGCCTGCGTGGAATATTACTGGTTGCCCATTGCTTAGCATTCATCCCAACCTCGCTAGCTATGAAACTGGCTGGCCGTGGAGGCAATCCTGGCTCATCAAGCTTTAGCTCCTGTTGTTGACCCACAATCCATCTGATCATCAGATCCTCCTCATTAACAACAAAGTCATTTGTAGTCGGATTCAAGTACTTCAATTTAACTTTTTCTTGAATGCATTTT
The DNA here is from genome assembly GCA_006176705.1 of Cocos nucifera. Taxonomy (NCBI): domain Eukaryota; kingdom Viridiplantae; phylum Streptophyta; class Magnoliopsida; order Arecales; family Arecaceae; genus Cocos; species Cocos nucifera. The sequence goes on from QRFJ01000369.1 coordinate 823,170, forward strand.
AGTCTCAACTTTAGATTGTAGTGAATATATACAAGATTGTTGCAGACAGTTTTTCTATTTACTATTAATAAGAGCGAAGGTCGACCAATTGCGCTCACAACCACTTGAGGAGACTATCTGAGAAAGGATCCAGATGGCAAGCCTTTAGAGTAAGAGCTACCAATCTAAAATGGACGCATTATTCAGCTGCAAAAGCATTAAGATTGAACAAAATTAAAAATAAAATTATACCATATTATACTTATTAGTAGCTATATAATGTTAAATAAGAGTTATCATTCATATGTAATCTATTTGGATTTAACTTTTTCTTGGTTGCGACCATCACATTTGATCCAAAGCTATCGGTGCCCTCCCTAAACATTTTCATCTTTAAAAAATATATTTATTATAATGTGTTAGTGGTTAAAGATACAATCACTCAACCTAACTTCTTGCTTGCACATAGCCGCAATTTTTGGATCAGGCTCCATCTTGTATATCACATTTCGTAGGTACGTCGGAAGCTCGTTATCCATGCCTATCCCAGGTACCATGTAGTGGAACCTTGGGTTCAGATAGTAAGCTGTAGATAAATTTCAAAATTAAATAAGCATATTTGTACAAATACAAGAGTAATCAACTTTCTAGAGCATTCTTCATTTGCTACTTGGTAGATGCAAGTCCCTACCTATTTGATAGTCCCATCGATGCTCAATGATTCGGATGTACTCATGGGCATGTTTCAGATCTATTGACCTAATCTAATTCTTTACCCTCTCCATCATGTAATACAAAAAGCCCATCTATGGGTACCTTTCATTGTCCATGGCCTAAAGCACCTTATATAAAGGCTTGATAGCCTTCCCTATATTCTCAGCCCACTATCAGAATGTTTGTCTCATCACTAAGATCTCCATATTGCTTCTCTTAGTGCCTGCCTTGGTATATCTACTCTCTTGCTACTCAGGACTGATAAACATCTAACGTAGGTGTACTTTCTTGTCAATAAGACTATCAAGTGCTATATAATTTGTAGCGAACTGTGTGACATCTTGATGAAAATCAGGGATTGTGCACATATTCCAGAAGGAAGTATCGCTAAATCCTAATCCTAATTTACTTTTATGGGTTTAATTTTATGGATTTATTTAGGTTATTTTATTTTATTGGGATTTTTAATTTTGTTGGGACTCCGTAAGTGGAGTTTTGTTAAGATTCAATTCAGCAAATAGAGTTCTATTAGGTTGCTATTAGTTTCTTTATTTAAAGGCTCCACCTATATAGAGAATGGTAGACCGGAACAATTGATTGAATTAAATTTTTGAATTTCAGACTTGTTTTTTTTACTTTGCTTTTCTTTTTTCTTTGTTTTTCTTTTGATTTTACATCAATTTGGTATCAGAGCTTTACGATCCAATCCCCATTTTTCTTCCTAATTTCACGGTGCTCTTTCTTCCTGAATCACACCCGCTTCCCCTCTCCGTCCTTTTCTCTCTTTCTTCTTGTCCGTCGCCTACCAATCAGCCCCTTCTTACCGATCGACAACACCAAAAAAAAAAAATTGTTTGGCATCACCGACCTCGACCATCGAGACGCCTGTGCCCACGCCCGCGCTCGAGCCCCATAGCCATCTCCTCCCTCCCTGGCACCAAGCCCGAATAACTGCACGCTCGCTCCATCCTCCGCCATTGACAGTCGTCACCGCTTGCTCCACTGTAGACAGCACAAGCCTTCGTCGAACCAATCGAGCCTCGGCACCGTCAACCCATCCCTCCCCGTCGATCGCATGCCCACTTCCTCCTATTTTCCATCTGTCTCTTTCGGTCTACCCTATCTGGCAGATTCGTTGCCGTCGCCATCTCCCGTCACCCCATCATCGGCCGACCACCGTCATCATTGCCTCCCCTGCCGACGATAAGCTCTCCCTTCTGATTTTCATTGGGAGTATCAATTGGGTGTGAGGTGCCACCTTTTCCATTGCCTTCCCCATCGCTTTGTCACTGACCGCTCATCATTGACCATCTTTTAGTCGCATCGTCGACAGGCCGAAGGCTGCCGCCCCTCTTCCCTGCCGTAGCCGCTCATTGGAGCCACCTACGACTGTTGGAGGAAAAGGAAGAAAAGAAGTGAAGGAACCAGATCTAGGGTTTTACAAGTAGATGTTGAAAACTTTTTCAAGATCTTGCAGCAGAAGATTTAAATAAATCAAATATTTATTTAAATAAATATGTAAACATCTAGATCTCAGATCTATTACATGATCAAGGCATGATATTAAATCAGAAATTAAAATCAAATAAGAAAGTAAAAGATTGATCAAATCAACCTAGATCTACACTACATCAAATGCAGGTATGAAGTTTATAGATCATATCTATTACCTGAGCAAGTTAGACGTTCTAACTTGTTGATCTAGGCTTGAGGATGATGTCACGAGCCGCACATGCGTCCGACCTCTAGGAGTCATCCACATGAGCCTTCGATCTCTGATCGGAAGTCTGATGCAGGAAATCAGCACAGTATGCTAGTATTGTGTTGATCCTTTTTCGACGGTCGATCCGATGCTCCCTTCTTCGAATTTGGACTCTCCAAAATATGAGAAGGAAGATGAAAGTTTACTGATCTAAGACTCTCAAAAAAAAACTCAAAAAAAGGAGAGATTGAAAATAAAACAGCCCTAGAAGATGATCCTCTTCTTCTTCTCTTCTCTCACCTAGACACCTAGTTTGGTGCCTATGGAACCCCCACGCCCAAGGACCCTCTTCCTCTGATTTTTGCACACCCCAAACCTCTCCCAAAGCTCTGTATTCCACGAAAAAATCAGAACAAAATTCGTCCAATAAATAGAGAAAAAGAAGAGTCCAAGTTAGATCAAAATCCTAGACTAGGAATGTCCAAACATGGGAAGTTGTTGGGGTCCCCAGCTCTTGGGTGCCTCCATAATTATTGGCGTCGACCAGCAAGGGAGGGCGCACAAAAAAGGAGATTATTTTCGTGGAATAAGAGAATAATTAATTAAAAAAGGAGGCGACACTCAAGGGAAGGTGTTTTGGTCAACAAAGATTCTATCTCATAGAATCCTAAGCAAAACTAACTCCTCTTTTGACTTGGTCTTCCAACAAATTGCCTTATGAGAAAAGGAGAGAAAGAGGGCGTGAAAAGCCATGGAAGTGGAGAATTTTCACGTAAGAAACAAAACAAAAAAGTGCATGGGGCGTGAGGATTAAGTGGCACAAGTGATAGAGAGTCCTAGTCACACTAGGACTCCTATTTTGACTTGGTCAAACAAAATCTTTTAACCAAATAAAATCAAGATTAAACCAACCCAATTAAATAAGGCCCTAACCTATTTAAGGACTTAATTAAATTAGATTTAATTTTAATTTATTTTCTAATCAAATTAGAAAATTGGGTTAATCCGAATTCTAGTTAGACTAGGACTAATTCTTCCTTGCACTTGGCTTATCCAATAAACCAATTGGACTTGATCCAATCAAGTCCAAACCAAATCTAATTAAATCATATTTAATTAGACTTAATCTCAGCCTATTGGCTTAATCAAATTAAGCCAATTAGCAATCCAATTGCTAATCGATCCTCCTGCAACACTTGCATTAGATTAAACATCAATTGTATTGATTATTTAACCCTAGAACGATTCTTAATTATTGATTAACCATCCGATCAGATCGTAAGCTCTAATGTATATGACCTCATAGATTCGAACCTAAGCCGATAGCACAGGAACAAATTCCTGTACTCATCGAAGTAACCATCTAGCAATGATACCCGATGGCTAGATAGGTTGAAGGTGTAGAACACCATCCTTAGAACCCATGCGGATATAGTTTTCATATAATGCATCCCCTTGACCACAATGCTCGTAGGATATCTCAGAGTTCAATTGTCAACTCTGATCAGGTTGTCCACATTATATTTCAAAATATCAAATCCATCTAATGGATTATCCTGGCCAAGGTTTTGCTATATTGAAATACAGTAATACATTCTTCTCCAACTCTTAGAGTGGTCAATTCTATCTTGATCACACTCCGACTTCGCAAGTACTTGACTATGCCCAGAAGCCTTCCGTTGCTGAATTAGAAATTCAGTTAGTCCGATACCAAAGCACAGTGAGTTGCTTGCAAGTCACTGAGTGATCTTGAGGTCTAAAGGATATTTATACCTATATCCCATCAGAGACATTTCTCGATAGTAGAATGCTCTGGAGTTGGTCACAGTCAATGATGATTATTCCATACATCTCCACCTGTATTCATTACCAGTGTCTCACACTCCTTGGTTAAGAGGACTAACCAACTCTATATGCATTATAGCGACCTATGCTCGATAGACGCTGTTATCCTAATTAACAGCCTATCATTTGGTCGTGAACAAATTTAAGGACTAATCGATAATCCTCTCTCT